>JAVTVY010017547.1:0-67003 GCA_036873755.1 Hanleya hanleyi
AAGTTGAACAGAGGTTGATTCCTGGTGGCATATCATTATGATGGTCTTGACAATTCCATGCTTATATGGAGCATGAAAGACCAAAGCAGTCTTTTTAGACATTAATTTCCTCTGAATAGTAACAATTTTCAATTATTTCACAAGTATATTTAAAAGAGCATCCCCCCTTCAAAGCCTTAGGTTCAAGTTTGTACAGAAAATGTATGTCTGTAGATATTACATGTACTTACCATAGCGGTCATTAGAGAACCCTTTTCCAAGAAAGTGGAAAATTGATGAGAGTTATACATGTATGATCACCTGTGTATGCTAATAATGTATCAGCAATATTTTGGTAATCTAGTGTTTACTGTTTTAACATTTCCTATTTATTATCTCAATACATTTATAATCTCTTGTTTGATGCTGCAGATTATGGTTGCCAGTCTCCTCTATGGCACAGTTTGCGGAAAATTATCCAGCTACCTAGTGTAATTTTTTCAATCATACAATGATACATGTACATGTGTATGCTGTTATTTCAATTGTTTAGAATTTAGATTTAAGTGTGACAGACAGAACAAATCTTTACGGTGGAATCTAAATTCTCATTTCATCTATCACAAATTGCTATCTAACCTAGATTTTAAGGCAAAATTTCAAAGACCAATAAATTCAATGGAATCCAAATCAACCAAGCACTGATTAACGATTGCTAAAGTTTTAATATTCGGTTAAGGTCACTGACATGTCAAACCACTGGTTTCCCTGCAGTAACTTAAGAGGCGTTTATTCATCATGAATTCAAATGGCAAAGAAACTTCTACGGGCTGTTTACCTGGAATCTTTTCTCCTATTCAGAGCTGAAATAATATCCACTCACCATGTCCAAGTTTGAAGACTACATGTATCAGTCCAATAGGTCCATATACCAGACACGAAAATGACAGTTCGCACAAAATGAAATCACAATTTGGTTGCCATGGCAACTGCAGTATTGGATCAATGTGGTAAAGACACATCGTCTCCTCGATATGTATCCACCCACCAAATATTATAACTGGAAATAAAAGCCTAAAACTTTGAAAATAAAGGGGGCGGGGTATTCAAACCCCGGAAATATATTGGGCGAGGGGGTCTTCATTACCCTGGAATATATTGGGGGGGTCTTCATTACCCTGAAATATATTGGGGGGTCTCCATTACCCTGAAATATATTGGGGGGGTATTCTTCATAACCCTGAAATACCCGGGGGGGTAAACAAGTAAATATATTGGGGGGGGGGGGTATTTTTAAAAACCATCCACCGGGTACTTTTAAAAGGATTCATTTGATTTCATGGGCGGGGTGGATGGTTTAGTTATTTGGGGGGGGGTGTCTGTGTGAAATGTATTGGGGGGGGGGGTCAAAAAGAGTTATTATTAGTGAGGGGGGTGTGGACTACAATTTTATTATGGGGGGGGAGGGTATTCTTTGCCTCAGAAATATATTAGGGGGGAGTGGGGTCGGTCAAAAAAAAAGAATTTACCCGGGGGGGGGGTACATTTAGAAAACCATCCACGGGGGGGGTGCGTTTTAAAATTGCAATGGCCCAATGGTCCCTCCTCACTCAACAGAACCCCACGCATCTCCCAAAATGACCACTTTACTTACTACACCCCAACTGCGCATGCGCAGATAGGCGAGATTTAAAATGAAAACAAGCCAGTTGGACCCACGAGAGCTTCACACTGATACCCCACACGGTCCATTTGACCAGGGATGGTCCCTCAATCACTCAACAAACCTCCACGAATTCCCAAAATGCCTGCTTTCTATACTACGGCCAGACTGCGCGTGCGCAAAATGATGAAAACAGACAATACATTAGTCCAGTCGGATCCCACTCACTCGCGCGCATACACTCACACTCACAGGTAACTCTATCAGGTAGCTGGATGGAAACAAATGCCGGCATCTACTCCAAACGCACTCCATTGCACCTCTGAAACTCCCGCTTTCGCTACTACTCGTACTGATGACGTCACCGATGACGTCACAGATGACATGGATATCCATCAAATCGAGGTCTACACCCCGAGAGCTACAAGATGACACCCCACACGACACATTCGGACCAAGGATGGTCCATCTCTACATATTAGGGCAGGAAAATGTGTGATTCAATGGACATTGGCCGCCATTTTGGATTTTGACGGCCATATTGAATTTTCAGACCAATTACAAATCATTCCAAAATTAAATAATAATTCATACCCTACATAGGACTAGAAAAAAAAATTAGTTCGTGGTTAGAAAATTAATTTTCGAGCAGGAAATTGTGAGCTTCTGTGGGTATTGGCGGCCATTTTGGATTTTGGCCGCCATATTGGATTTGAAGCCAAATCCAGGGTGGCCCCTCAGCTAAATTGAAAGGTCATAAGTCAAGGATGACGGAACCACTGAGAAAACTTTGACCGGAAAAAATGTTAGTTTTTTCTTGGCTGGGACCTGTCTATTACGAACTAACTGTTTAGTGGGTTCTATCAGTTCACTCGCCCATTTAGGGGTTTCATTACTTGATGTAATTACACATTGTTCCGCGCAATGTTCTTTGACTCGCGCCTTGCAAGTTGGGGACTCTTCGCTCTCCTCTAGAGCCACTTTCCGCAATTGAAGGAAAGTCATTCTATTATTGTCTCTACACCGGCGTTTCAGAAATCTCTGAATCGCGACAGCTCGAATACCCTCCACAAACTGTTCCTTCAGAAGGCGTTCCCGCTCTGCTGCAGTCACATCAATTTTCTCCGCGATTGACACCAGTGCATGAGAATATTCGATTATTGTCTGTGACGAAGTTTGTGTCCTATTACAGAATTCTCTCATGCACTGCGGTCTTGATGCACGACTGCCAAAGACAGCCCTAAGAATTTCAACACATCAGCTTCGCCTTCTAACTGTTGTGAAGATAGTGTCCGCCTTGCCCTTTCAATCCATACCAATGGATCCTCCTTCCCACTGTAGTAGGGCAATTTAACTGGTTGCGGCAGTACTATTTTTGTTGGGACACGCTGTTCTCGAGCCTCTTGTTCACCAGTGGCAGCTGCTAGAGCCAACCGCAACTGTTCCATTTCCTGCCGTAAGGCACCAACATCCATCGCTTCACCGTCAGATATCTTGTTCCAGTACAGACGGTGATACAACTCGACCCTGGTTTTTTATCTAATATGCGTTGTAGCTGTTTAATAACTTCCTTTGATCCCACTTCTGACACCAGTGTGAGTGGTGGTGAAATAATGGCCTGTTCGATCACTCGATCAAGGGAAGAAAACACTTATTTACCTAATAGAATGTTTATTCAGCTTCTGGACATTTGTATTCGTTCTGTATACACACAGTTATCTGCTCTGCTTATAGCTCACAGTTCCTGAAGGAATACCAACACATCAAAAATCCACTGATGTGTGACACCCATTTTACCACTACTAGTTTCCAATGTCACAGAAATGGAACTTAATCCGCCGAATATCGAAACCTCATAATAATAACAAAAACCAGAGAAGTGTATGTGACCTGTTAGACAACAATACACACTTATTAGCTTCAACATACTCACTCCTTATACATGACTTGGCATACAAACGTCAATTAGGAGTATCACCGACTGAGATCAAGTATTATAAAATTGATTATTATGACTCAAAATTCTATAGTAACATGTCAATGACTAGTATTCCATGGCCTTAGCCATGCATAATACTTCTGACAAGACAACAATGTTAATTAAAACATCATGGCATTTTGTCCCTGTATTGTCCCTTTATATACTACTCCCGATCCAATACATATGACTTGGGGTATCCAACGAAATTCCATTAGTTGTGTATTGTACTGGACATATGTGAATGAAATCTCTGTTACATCGACAATTCTATTTTAGGCTTTTTCTATATTTAATTATCCCGAATGTAAACAAATAAATCAATTGAAATGAATGAGCAGCAATAAATTCACAATCGATTTAAACCACGAGCCTGAGTTGTGTTATTTGTCTTTCCTAAATTTCACCACAATTACCAGATATTCATTTGTTAATAAATGGATGGACCGATTCATGGAGTACAGTTATTCTATTACAGTTCAATTTGAATTTAATCTGATTTAAATCTTAATTCAATATGACTGCCTGGTAATCTACACAATCTATTAAAATCACACAGAAAAGGAATTCTTCAAACTTCATTCATCTTCGGATATTTACCAGAGATATTCAATAATGAACTGCAAGCATTAATTCAATAACAAACTTATCATTATGGTCAATTAAAATTATTCAACAATTATTTCATAATTTCTAATGAAATTATTCCTAAACAATGTTCATTGGCATCACATAATTTCTGCGCATAGATGTAACATTCGGTCTGACAAAAATGCGTGTGCATGTTTTCAAACACATATACATTTACTAATGATATAGAAGCCCACCAAAACCACGTGGCGCGGTACCCCATCGTGAGCATACTGATCTAAATCATTTTGATGTCAAACAACTAAACATTGCCTCGGCCTAAACAGTGCAGTATTCAAGTCCTTGAAGTTTATGGAAAATTACTGCAGCAATGATTGTAGCGAAACTATCCGATCAGTAGACATATTTACCGATTTTTCGTGCAGCCGGGCAAAACTTTCTTGCTTTAGCGAATTGCGCAATAGACACGAGCATAACTCTTTTCAGTCGAGAGCTTACGTCAGGCGAGGTCACTCTCATTAGCTTAGCGTAAATAGTGACCCGTCACATAAAGGAGACTCCGGCTACATTACATCGTAAACTGGACCGAGATATGTTGATGTCGAGTTCATGTATGTAGACACTGAAGAAGAGAGGAGAGAGAATTCCTCCTTGGCGAACTCCATTTCCAACAGGGAACACTCCGAGAAGGCATACCCACATCTTGGTAGCCATGAAAGGCGCAAAAGGACATCATTGACCACGTGATGTCGTGTCAAGTTTAGGCACCGATTAATGCTTCAACATTGGCACTACTGTAGAACCCGGAAAATAATTATCATTGTGGCATTCAAAATAACATATATCCAAACAATTTTGAAGATGTTATTGTCTCGGAGTTAAATAGGCATTTGCAAACACAAATCATCTCATGTAAATCTCCGTGGATAAAGTGATACAGCATTCCAATGTTAAGAAATGGTTCGCTGCCTAACCTCGGCGTGACGCCACATGGGTCATGACGTCGTATCGGGCCTTTTGTCGTTCCATCTCGGGACTGTTCTTTAAATTTTTAAGATATATAATCGCCAATATTATGATCTGGGTTATTCTGTGTTTCGCACATGTGGCAGAATTATCGCTCCTAGAGATATTTCTGCAGTAGATATTGAATCATACCAATCTAAGACATTTATCTGCTTTGATACATTTCATGTGTATGCTGTTTACCAGTGCTGTTTCTTCTAATGTCATATGTAGTTGTCAAGGTATATAAGGCCCAAGTTCTGTACAGGATTATTACTGTTTTATTATCAGAGGTGTCAGGACACTACTCGCGCTCATGAAGATTTTTCGTTAGATATTGGAAACCAGTATTAATTCGATTTTATCGGATTTACACATTTCATGTGTATTCTTGAACTGCGCTGTTTATTTTCCCGGCGCCAAGTCGCCATTATTGTTGTCTCTCTTCTGTACTGGAGGTCCGTCGTTAACTGGAGCTAAGAATTTGTATAGGCACGGTTGATGAAGAGTATTTTTACTACTTTAATATCAGGTGTTACAGTCTGGATTTCAGCCATATCATTCTGATGTATGTCTCGGATCGTTATACGAAAGGCGAACAAGATAATGTGAGCATATGGCCACTCGTTGGTAGAATCCGTACTCAGGGTTGAAACACACCACGAACGTGGGTATGTTAACGTCTCAAAACAAAAAATCTCGAATTGAGATTGGTATATGTCAATGCCTACAGAACTCCAGAAGCGGGAATTCTGTCCTGACACATATGATGAAGCAGTAATAAAAATGAATTAACCAACGCTGTTGAACCTTCTAAACTCCTACACTGCAAAAAGAGGTTACATGTTTAACGTTTCATTTTGAGATGGGTAGCATGTGAGATGCTTCATAATGCTATATGTTTCACCCTGTTTTTCCATGAAAACATGTTTGATAGACGCAAGAATACAGCTATTTTCATTTATGTTGCCCTTTCACTATAATGACCCGAATAGCTGCTTGAGAATTCGAAACACGTGCAACCGAGTCGCAAAGGCGACATGTCACGAGAAACACAGTATAAAGGACGGATAATGCTGTCTGATGCATGGAAGCATTAGCAATCGTGAGTATATCTGTCGGTAATGAGAATAAACAGATCGAACAATTTAATTGAATTATTTGCAGGCTAGGCCTAGGGTATTTGAGGCCTGCCAAGGCCTGAGAAGAGACGCCTCCTCCCACTAAATCTTTTTTTTACTCCTTTTGTCTATCTCCGGAACGACAAAAGATTGAGAGCTGAAACTTCGTTACTGTTTAGATTATCATATTAGGGTCATTTTGAGCCTATTTGCACGACCATGGGTAAATTCAAAATGGCGGCCATATGTGGTACCAGAAAAGTGAAGTATATTCAAAATTTTTGCTTTTCTGTATGGAAAAGTGAGTGAAACCTATTTATTTCATACCAGATTATTATTTACTAATTTTTCATGCAGTTTTTGCGAAGAAAAAACAAAAATAAAAAATTCGAAAATTCTGACCGAAAACTCGCCCAAAAATGCTCTTTTTGAAAATGACGTCACAGTGACGTCATCGTTGCGGCCGTCTTGGATTGTTTTTACATTTCTTGGTAGAGCTTGACCCAAATATTTAGTGTGGTAAGTTTCAGCTCTCTAGCCTTATCGATAGCGAAAATATATAGGGGGGCACTTTCCGCCCTCCTCTCTCGCTATAGATTTTCGTAAATCTCTGCTATTATTTCCTGCTTTTCCAGTGTACCCCACTCTCCCCTATTAATGTATATATTTTCACTATCTGTATGCAGTCTTTCTTCTTGAGAAAGACTGGCTGTCGACTAGCATGACAGCGACCTGTCAACAGCTTTTACGTTATAAACAAGTGAGAAATTTCCTGAAGGTGCAGGTAACTTCTGTTCCGGGTCAAAGCGTTGCAATGGGCGAGATATTTCTTACGGTATACACGTGTATCCTGTACATGCCGGTATTTATGGTACCAGATACAGGATATGTTTTGAATAGTAAATATGAATATCTCACGCTTTCACCTTTTCTGACTGCTTTCTTTTCCCCCACACAGGTAAGTAAGTAACAGGGGAGCAAAATATGTCTTCAACTTTCTTTAGAATCAAACTTTCAGATTTATTGAACCACATGACAATTAGTAGAGCATGATGTACATGTAGCAATTTACTTCTTTCGGGGCTTGAGTAAGCGTTCACATCTCTCAAGGCGTGGGCGATCAACTGTGAAGCTTCATGTCAGTAAGATTGATACATTATCACACATATTAAGAATACGTGGAAACCAATGTAATACATCTAGTGTAGGCCTACTGTGTAGCACGTCACTGGAAATCGCTGTACGAGGATCGAACTACGAATTGTATATCGCAAGAAGGGAGCTTTACAGAAAGCTGGCCATGTAAGTTCCTAACTTGTCATATGATGAGTCTGACTGGATATTATATATAATTGATATCAATAATATATAGAATTTTAGGCCAGATTTCGACAGAATTTGAATAGGCATACTATGCTAAAGGTAAGGTACAGTATCTCATACAATGGTATGGTATTCTGGTTGTGTCGCCGTGTGAAAGAGTAGGGTTTTTTTTTTAGGAATTTTAGTTCGCTTACTGTATTTCAATCCAGTCAAGACCTGATAACGAAAAGCTTGCCTTCAAAACATAATTATACTACGAACAATTTTTTTCCTTCATGATTTCCACAGCAAACAACGATTCAAGAAAGTTGGCAATGCTTGCGTGTACCCTGCAAACAGTGCATAATAAGCTTCGTGCCTTCGTGCGTATGCTACCGGTAAGGCAGGCTGCATATACGGTCTGCAGCGGAGGGTAGTGTTAGGGTCCTGGGGCACGAGTCTCGGAAATGGGAGGGACAGAATAGAAAATGGACTGGAGTGTTATATTTTCTACATTTACTAACAGCATATATTACTGAACAAATAGGGGAATCGTAGTGATACTTGGTGGGATATCCAGCAACGATACCTTCCACGAGACCCAAGTGAATCAACAGTATGCCCTAGGGGGATAATCAAGAGAATCCTCTCGATGCCTTGGGTTCTCATCGGGGAGAATTCATTGCTGGATTCCTCATTTCTCTCGGTTTTATGAATAAATTATGAATGTGAACAACAACAACAACGATGATTTGCTACTATCAATTCCTTGATAGGAATTCCTACAGTCTGACTTCTAATAACTTCGATCAATTTGGCAAATATTATCCGCAGAAAATGAGAATTTAAACACAATTATACATGTGTGGATAACAGCGATCTCCAACTGGAAGATGCCCATTCCGGCATTATAGTGAATCTTCTGGGGAATCGTTCTGAAATCCAGGGGACTTATCCGAGAACCAAGGGTCTCTAGCTTCTAGATACTCCTTTTGGCATCATGAATATTCACTTGTTTTCTCTCAGGTAGTCCGGTGGTTTAAGGTCAAAATCAGATGCTCATTTGGGCATAAAGAATGATCTCCTTCTACTGGAGGTGGAAGGCCCTTAATCTGAATAAATCCAATATGGCCGTCATAATATATACGGTAGCCTCCTGTTTGTCTTTATTTGAGGACTTGGATCGCTTTTCTTACACCAGATTGCTTTTCTACGAGACGATAATGACGATCATTGGTAACTTTATTGTCCAATATGGCCGCCAGAGCGTAAAAAATAATGCTATTATTGCCATACACATGTAGATGTGTTTGTATACATGATAATATATATATATCATATGTATTTATGAAGGATCCATCGAGGGATTTCTGTACATGTAGCTCTGTTATGATTGACTCGATCACTGGGCACTCACGGAAACTATGCTATTACTGTCTCGCGCAATCATTCATCCGCTGTGCAAAACCCTGCTATCGTAATAGCTAAATTAGACAAAGTTATCGAAAGGTCGAGTTGCTGGTCCCTTCCCAACTCCTTCTTTTGACCATATGGTCTGCTCTCCATTAAGCTTAAGGTGGTTCAGACCTCAAAACTTTGTCCGGTGACCTGCCGTTATATTCTAACTGTTGAAACCTGGGGTGTTGCCGAGCCAAATAACATTGAAAAACATTGGGGTCTTCGATCTAGATGTTTGTGTATTCACACTCAAACACCACCATGTCAGCACATTTGGGACAAAATCAGGCTAAAAGCAGTTTGCTCATGAACAGCTGCACGAATCTCACACTGTGTTAAACCTTTACTTTTCTAAGTTGAAAAGCCAGGTGGCTTCACGATTATAACAACATCGTGATTGTGGATATGTTATTTATATAAAAATTTCAAATATAATCAAGTTTTCTAACTGTAAGAATCACGTATTACGAATACAAAATAGATTTTAGGAGAAAAATTTATAACATTTTCAGTAGTGATTCTCCTAAATTGCGTCGTTTAATTTATAAAATAAAAACATGGTGTCTTCGATATACTTTTTTTGTACAGGGCTTTGAACATCCATACCCACATTATCTACGAAGATCTGTGACGTTAATTGTTCCCCCCTCGCTGGCCTCTTTTGTGTCGGAGATGGAAAATGACGTTGCGCTGTACGACCATGACGTCGTAACATTGTTTGAGTACTGAACCACCTTAAGTCCACAAAAATAACCTAATACTTATAGAGCTATACACGAATTTCTTACTCTGGCAATTCTGCCTTGTCTATTAACGATGCGATTCCACAGGACCTGTTATATGTTGAATACGAGACATTAAATATCGCGATGCTCTAGTTCAAAAACTGACCCATAATGCATCATACCTATATAAAGCCAGTGAATTGGGGCGGCAATGTTTCTATGACCGTTGCCTCACGATGGTTTGTCCATTCTCCAGTTGTGAAAGCTCTAACCGTCTATTGTGAATGTAACAGATTTGACCGTATGAGTATAGGCGGCATACCCGACATCCAGCAATCAACCATCGTCCATAAAATATTTTTTAGGTCAATAATTCTGATCGAACAACAACAGTCCACAAGAATTCCCATTTGTTGAACCATGCATGTTAATAATCGGTCATAAATCGTTCCTGTAAATATCCTGTACATTTCACTGAAATGGAACCCACTTTTTTACAATTAGGAATTATTGCGAAAATAACGTAGTAAACTGAACTTACCATGTCCATAAATGTATAAGGTGAATAGCATCTAATGTAATCATCCATACTTCTCAAAAACGGAACTCGAATGTGCAATATTTACATGTGTATTCTGCCAGTCAGTTCTATTTACAGTGCAATCTGAAAGGCAAAAAATGTATCAAAATTATTTCTGAAGCTAACTTCATTGAAATAAGACGACAGAACGATTGAGTATACCTTTAACTTTCTTATGAGATCAAACAGTGAGACTGATAACACTTATAAATTCTGTAACCGGCAGTTGTACTTACCACAATGAACAATGAGATTTGAAAAGTGGGATACAAATGGCGTCTGTCAAGCGAAGATCACCCGTGATTTTTTTCACTAAAAGAGAGGCACCAGAGAGGGGGTTATCGCTGACCGTCCAATAATTGAAATCTGCAAAGATAATTGTGCAATCATACTTTAAGCTGATCAGAAAGTGAAATATAAAGTAACGTGTTTTGTTTATGCTGTAATCAGTAGTAGCATAAAGAAAGATATCACCAGTTACCGGAATGGTAAATAATGCTCTTATTGCTTTCAAGGACTGGGATATTACGCATATCCAAATATAGTCGTCAGATTCGACATTACAGATTCAGCCGTCGTCCACATATAACTCTCGTATTAAGGGAGCTGTATTCCGATATAACAGAATCGGCAGTTATAATTTATTGAAACATGCATGTCTGTTATTATCAATGAAAACCAATAATAGTAAAGGAAAGGTGACGTCAAAAGTTTTGAAAGTGTAACTGTGGCACTTTTGCAAGTTTACGTCATATCCAAGATAATCTTCCAAATCACAGAATTTATAACCTGTTTCATGTTTTACGACTTTAATTTAAACAATTTCAATGTAGTTAATGTTATTGCAGGACACAGCGCCACAATCCTGTCGAAACTTGTGACCTTATTTTGGAACGATTATCCACTTCACAACGCAACATTGTTACAAAACTGTTCCATTCTCTGCATTGCCGCGACGCCCCGCAGATGTCGCAGGACGCTCGAATTATGATGTCCTTAACGTCACCTCTGACGTCAAAATTGCAGATTTCTCTCTCACTGTAGCGCCTTTGAAACCTTCGAGTCAGAAAACGAGTGAAATGTTGGGGGAAAACGTTTTTTATTCATATTGTTTTCTCCAATACAATTACTATAGTTACACCTTTAAGTCTCCAATCTCAGATTTCGCCAACCGAAATACAATACATTGATTGCATTGTGAAATATCCATGGTTAATATGTTTGATGATGAGACGGATTACATGACAGAAAAAAGGATTAACAATATTCAAGTGTACAACATTGGGGCGAAATATTTATATAAGTATCGGGCGTTAATGCGGGATTTCACATATGAGCATATCTAAATTGATGAGCTCGATGAATGGAAAGGGAATTCAATTACTCCCGTTAATTGAGTGCGTGAATGGAATACCTGTGGAAATGACGGAAATAGTGCATTTTGGGAGAAGTGCGCAAGTTTCAGGAACCTTTGGTGCTGTGTGATATTGGGAAAGGACCCAGAAGATACATGTAACATATTCGTCGATAGGTTTATCTTTCCATCGACTGTGAACCCCATAATTCACAGATGGCGGATATCTGGAAAGCATCCATCAGTTGGCTGCAGAGGGTTAGTTGATTAAAGTTGCTGACGGATAAAGTAAGCCTTTTAAACGTGCACTAACACGAACTATACCCGTAACCAATACAATCTTCGCAGGGGTTAGTCGAGTCTAAAGGTCATTAATTTTTGTTAAAGCGGTAATATAATTTATGGAAGCCGGCATCCGGTGATAGCGGTAGCAAAAATATACAGCGGGGAGGGGGGCACTTTCCGCCCCCACCTCCATGGCTGCGATACACAACAAAACGCCAAGGTCAGGTAGGGTTAATGTGTCTCATTTCCTAAAGCAACCTTTCATTTCACGCCAAAAAAAGAGGAAACGGAAAAACGAGAAAACGAAAAGACGAGAAAACGAAAAGACGAGAAAACGAAAAGACGAGAAAACGAGAAAACGAAAAGACGAGAAAACGAAAAGACGAAGAGAAGAGAAAACGAAAAGACGAGAAAACGAAAAGACGAGAAAACGAAAAGACGAGAAAACGAGAAAACGAAAAGACGAGAAAACGAAAAGACAAGAAAAGGAAAAGACGAGATTCGATACAATCTCGTCTTTTCGTTTTTTTGCGTGGCATCCATAGTGCGCTGGCATTCAATTCTGCGCATAACCGGAAGCACTTGACGTAGGGGAAGGTGAGTATTTGTGGTTTAAAAGAAAAGACGAGATTGGCCGCATTCGGCTTTCATAGTATGGAAGCCGGATGCGGCCAATCTCGTCTTTTCGTTTTTTCGCCTTTGATAACGTGCGGCGCGAGAAAACGAATAGACGAGATTGTGTCTAATTTCGCGAGATTTTGCCTTTTTCTCGTCTTTTCGTTTTCTCATTTTCTCGTGTTTTGATAACGCGCGGCACGAAAACACGAGATTGCAAGGCGAAACGACGAGAATGCGAGGCGAAAAGACGAGAAAACGAGAGACATCAATCTCGTCTTTTCGTCGTATTTTTTCGTTTTCTCGCGTCCCCAAAAGACGAGAAAACGAAAAGACGAGAAAACGAAAAGACGAAAAAACTAGAAAACGAAAAGACGAGAAAACGAGAAAACGAAAAGACGAGAAAACGAAAAGACGAAAAAACGAGAGAAAGAGAAGACGATAAAACGAGAAAACGAAAAGACGAGAAAACGAGAAAACGTAAAGACGACAAAACAAAAAATCGAGATTCGATACAATCCCGTCTTTTTTCGCGAGGCGTCCATAGTGCGCTGGCATTCAATTCTGCGCATGACCGCAAGCACTTGGAAAGTTTGGGAAGGTGGGTATTTGTGGTTTAAAATTATGGCAAAGTTTTCCCAAAATTAAGTAACAAACATGCCGATTGAATTAATTATTTGAATTTTAAAAACAATGTGAATATTATAATTATAAGCGTCTAGTCCGTCATTCATAATTCAGCCGTCGTCCATTAAAGAATATCCGCGTCCATAATCCAAAGACCTATTCCATATTCCATATAACAGTATTAACACCAAATTCAAAAAGACAATCATAGTATACATAAACATAGGCTTGTTTCCTGCAAGAGAGAAGCGGTCAACAGTTTTCAATGATGCCGGCAAGATATCATGATGTTCCAAAAATATCAAATCCGTATCGCTGATCAGTATTCTTAATCCATAATATTCGTTGTAAAGTCGTCATCTAAAGAATGATGTATCTCAGTCACGCTTTGATTGTGACTGTTCATATGAGTACCATGAGGATCTTGAAGTACATGGGTTTATACGGCCCCTAGCCCCGGGTTAAGCGGAATTAGACACAAGTTACGAAACGTAACGCCATAGATATTGCACGCTACGTTCGTATTTTGCTATCAGCATGCGATATGTATCGCCAAATTTGAGAAACTTTGAGTGGAGTTGCTTGGTGGAATAGCCCTGATTGATAAGTTTCTGCAGCAATGTTTTGTGACGTTGATTAAAGTCGTCACATTTAACACAGGATCTAGCAAATGCTACTACTAAGCGAGATATGTATACGCCATATGCAGGTCCCACTGGAATATTACTGTCCAGAAAGGGAAAGTTTAGGATGTCGAAATTGTAATCATCTCTTTTGTCATAAAATCGACGAGAGAGAATGCTCGCTTCATTTTTGTCTGGAACAGGGCGAAGCCCTATTCCCAGACTCTGCTGTCGTACAGCAAATTTGGCTGCTTGCCAACACTGGTTCACGCACTATAGCCGGCTGACCCCTGACCCAATAACTGCGCAGCTTATGAGTGTGATTAGGCCAGCCAACGAGTGATGCGGTCAAAGGAAAGAAAATCCGCAAGTTCACATTTTTTAACTCTGAAGGGATAAAACCAAACGTTTGCATATTTAGATGAATTAGTCGAAGGCCTGTACATAGAGTTAGCCCCGTCAGCATTCGTATCTAATTCAATGCCTAGGTTTTAGATTCCACTCGGCAGAGTTGACCGACCGATAAAATCTCCGCGACCTATAAAATCTCCGCCACAGATTACTCTGCCTCGCATCTCTCATTAGCGTATAATATTTGATGCGGTTACCCCTGCTTGGAGACGACATACTTCACAAGTTCTCGTGTGCTGACTTTTCAACATGCAGAAGATTACGAAGTTTTTCGCGTCTTGGAGCGGGAGGCAAAATTTTGAACAAAGTGATAACGAAAGTGACAGTGAGGAAGAAGACGAAGTGGGGTTAAAAGGGAAAATGCCACTAGTTCTGTGGCCCACAGTTGGGACGAGTCTGGAGATAGTCGCACGATGCTTCCACGTGTTAGACGTTTCCCGAAAGAGTGCCTTACCAAATACCCGTGGATAGATTCGATGACGCGGGGAATGTCCTGTTCTGCTTCGATTGCCGAATGGCAGGGAGCCGGTCATTTGGAAAAGTAATTTCCGGTATGTCTTTTCGACAATAATTTAGTATGACACAGAACTCACACTGAATCGGTCCCAGTGATTTTAACTCGTCCACCCTTTCTCAACACAATGGATTCGTCCGTGGACATGCATGGGCTGTACTTTGGAGTCCAGTAAGCGGACCAATTCATTTTCGTAGTAGGGGTGAAATAAAATTATAATGCATGCAGTTTGTGTTTGTACAGTTTAGTAGGGGTGAAATAAAATTTAATGCATTCAGTTTCTTTGTACAGTTTAGTGCAATCAATTATAAAAGAGCAAAGACTAAAATTACTCAATGTACACAAAAATTGGTAAGAAGAATTAGTTATAATTAAGAACAAAATAACTTAACTCTAAATCAATGAAGGAACATAAGTTTATTTCCAGAAACAAAATCAATGAATAAAAAAGCATTATTATAAATATGCAGAACAAGTTTAACAATTTATTTCATAATCGTAGGCTTAAAACTATGGCCTGAGTTTTGGTAATGCACATGACAAATAAGTGTTGTAAATGCCTCAGATTCGATCTGAGATCATTAATGACCACAGAGCTTCTGGGGCCCTGGGCGGGCACGTGTAAATTAAATTTCTAAGAACGATGGGGATTTCTATTGACCAGTATATACAACAAATTGGTATCCATTGCATACGATTATGAGGCAATCAGGTAAAGCTAGCAGCACTCATGCCTCTGATTGTGTATGCTTCTTTACATCATTGAATTTCAAAGGTCACAGTAAACTACAGGTTTTATAGTGAGGATGAAGCTTCCAGGTCTAACTGTTCTTATTTTGCCAGTTTATGGATTATGCAATTGTTTGTATGTAGTATTATTTGCCGGCTCTCATAACAATGGCAAATGACGTGGAAACAAATCCTGGGCCTCCTGCCCATATAATTAGCAGCACAAAGATTGTTCATGGTAGCCTTCATCAAGAAGCTCAAATATTCTCTGCGATGTCCAGAGGTAAACAGTGCATGGCAAACCGTATTTGTTTTCATGCCTTTGTAATGCTGAATAAAGAAATACAGGTAACTCATTTCACACAGCGAACTCTAGATCACTCCCGATTCTTGTAACCGCGAAAAGGCTTATTGCACCCTATCTCTTTTCATGTTATTGAGTACATATTTTGTCTTCCCTGACTCGAGTGCCCAGTAGCGGGCAGGGGCAAATAACTCTTACGGTGACAATTCGGAAACTTCAGAAAATCGAAATAGATGTACACTATTCTGAAGCAACGAATCGATATTGCACATCCATTACTGTTCCAGACAATAGTACTCTTGAGTACTTTCATTATAGAGATATAGATATAAATATGTGCCTGTAGGGCTATCTGTAGTTTCCTTCAAATCCAGCGAAGGTGGATATATATCCTTCACTGCGTCATTTATATAGCGATTATCCACAGCGAGAAGATCGTCTATATAGCGTTTGGTGAATGAGAAGGAACGGGCTTTGAATGGATCGGTTTTTGAAAGCGCCTCCATATAGTCATATTCATAAGAGAACAGATACAGGTCAGCCAACAGGGGTGCACAATTCGTACCCATTGGAATAAAATATCGCCCAGTAATATCTATTTTGTCTTCATTGAAACCATGGGGTAATGGAAGTAGTGAAAGCATGAATTATGCATGGCAAAATAGTGCACTGTTGAAGAACAAGTAATTGATGGCTGAACTCAAAATAATGATATTTTTTTAATTATTATAACTATTACAGTTTTCTACTAAATCATACAAATCTTGTTAACAGTATCTTAAAAATATTTCAGTGTGTCACACATTTGTAGTTATAGTAAAAAAGGTTCTGTAATATAGAAAAAGTGGACTTAGTAAAAGTTTAAGAGCTACAATAATTTGAGGAAACTAATAATTTTAAATCACAAATAGTCACCTTCCCCTACGTCAAGTACTTCCGGTTATGCACAGAATTGAATGCCAGCGCACTATGGACGCCACGCAAAAAAAAACGGAAAGACGAGATTGTATCGAATCTCGTCTTTTCGTTTTCTCGTCTTTTCGTTTTCTCGTTTTTAGCTCATGTCGGCCGAAGGCCCGATGGGCTTATGTCATGCCCCGACTGTCCGTCGTACGTCGTGTGTCGTGCGTCGTCCGTAAACATCTTCTTCTCTGAAACCGCTTGGCCGATTAAGCTGAAACTTGGCATGCATGTTACCCCCAATGAGTACACTAGAATTTGTTCATGCGGTGTCGATACGATTTCAAATATGGCTGCCACGGCGGCCATCTTGAATTTGCCAGTGAAATCTTGTCATCATTATTTTTCGGTACCTACTTCATGGATCTTTCTCAAATTTGGTACACTGGTTCCCCTTTGGGTCTAGTTGTACAACATGTGTACTTTAGTCCAATTTGAATATCCAATATGGCCTGCAAACGGCCATCTTGGATTTCCCCATGAAACTTTGTTATCGCGATTTCTCGGCAACTACTTCATGGATCTTTCTCAAATTTGGTACACAGGTTCCACTTGGGGTCTAGTTGTGCACAATACCTTTTGTGGTCTGATTCAGAAATCCAATATGGCTACCAGGCGGCCATCTTGAATTTCCCGATCAAACATTGTTGTCGCGATTTCTCAGGAACTAGTGCATGGATCTTTCTCAAATTTGGTACACAGGTTCCCCTTGGGGTCTAGTTGTGGAAGATCCCTTTTCCGCTTCGATTTCGAAAATCCAATATGGCCACCAGGCCGCCATCTTGGATTTCCCCATGAAACATTGTTATCGTGATTTCTCAGGAAGTACTGCTTGGGTCTTTCTCAAATTGGGTACACAGGATTTCCTAGGGGTCTAGTTGTACAACATTTGTACTTTAGTCCAATTTGAATATGCAATATGGCCACCAGTCGGCCATATTGGATTTCCCCATGAAACTTTGTTATCGCGATTTCTCAGGAACTACTTCATGGATCTTTCTGAAATTTGGTACACAGGTTCCCCTTGGGGTCTAGTTGTGCAATATACGTTTTGTGGTCTGATTCAGAAATCCAATATGGCTACCAGGCGGCCATCTTGGATTTCCCGATGAAACATTGTTGTCGCTATTTCTCAGGAACTACTGCATGGATCTTTCTCAAATTTGGTACACATGTTCCCCTTGGGGTCTAGTTGTGCAAGATACCTTTTCTGCTTTGTTTCGAAAATCCAATATGGCCACCAGGTGGCCATCTTGGATTTCCCCATGAAACATTGTTATCGTGATTTTTCAGGAAGTACTGCATGGATCTTTCTCAAATTTGGTACACAGATTCCCCTTGGGGCCTAGTTGTACAACATGTGTACTTTAGTCCAATTTGAATTTCTAATATGGCCACCAGGCGGCCATCTTGGATTTCCGTATGAAACGTTGTTATCGTGATTTCTCAGGAAGTACTGCATGGATCTTCCTCAAATTTGGTACACAGGTTCCCCTTGGGGTCTAGTTGTGCAAGATACCTTTTGTGATTTGATTCGAAAATCCAATATGGGCACCAGGTGGCCATCTTGGATTTCGCCATGAAACTTTATCGCGATTTCTCAGGAAGTACTGCATTGATCTTTCTCAAATTTGATACACAGGTTCCCCTTGGGGTCTAGTTGTGCAAGATACCTCTCTGGTATGATTCGAAAATCCAATATGGCCACCAGGCGGCCATCTTGAATTTCCCCATGAACTTTTGTTATCGTGCATTTTCAGGAAATTACTGCATGGATCTTTGGCACAGGTTCCCCTTGCGGTCCAGTTGTGCAAGATGCCTTTTTGGTCCCTTTTGAAAATCCAATATGGCTGCATCTTGAATTTTCTATGAAACTTTGTTATCATGAAATCTTTGGAAATCACTGCATGGATCATTTAGGGTTCAGGGGGGACAACACAAGTTAGAAACTCATCTGTTGCAGTTCTTTTGTACAAATTTCTCACAGCTACTTTCTCCAGTTACAGCCAGATGAGCTACAGTGCCGTGGCACTATCTTTTCGTTTTCTCGTCTTTTCGTTTTCTCTTCTCTTTGTCTTTTCGTATTTCTCTTTCTCCAACCTAAGATTCTGTATCCCATCCTCTCCATCGTATGACACAGCAAAAAGCTCATACATGGAAGATGTCGCAGCGTTGCTGTCTTCGTCATCTGGGTAGGTTGTTTGTTCGCCAGGCTCACATCGCCCAACAACCCGCCCAGAAAGCCACTTGTAGCCTCTCCCTTGCAGCCATCTGTGACGAAGACGCATACCAGCTGGATTTTCTGGGAAATTCGCCAATCGCTTGACCCCCTTCCTACAAGCATTTGCGATATTTCTTTTCTCTTTCATGTTTGTGTAGTTGCACAATACTACTGTTTTAGCTTTGATGATTTTCCTCCTACGAATGGAAGAGTCGGGAAACTCGCGACATAGTTGAGACGTTGATGGTTTCTGAAGAAACTGCAAATGTGAGGCTATGATTTTCTTCCGGTTGCCAGCGAGATCATTATTGGTGAAAATCTTGCCTTTACAGCTGAACTAGTACAGCACTTTGTCCAGTCCCGGAGTTTTGATTACAGTTTTGTAGAACCGTAGTTGGGCCTTGAGCACCTCCGTCTGTTCTTTCGGTTTGTCGTAGGTCTGTAACAGTCGATCAACAGCCGCGGCAGACCTACACTGGCCATCAATTATACGCCGTCCACAATTTTTTGTCGACTTGTCGTGACACGTCGCTCCTTCGCCTGGGCGATCTCGTGTTTCTCTTGCATTTGCTTTAGACGCAGCTTGCGAATGCTTAATTTCCTTTCGGACCATTCCTCCTTGAATTCCGTCGATTTAACTCTAGCTGAATCCATGGTGTGATTTTTTTTCTCTACAGTTGGCGTGTCCAGTCAGTCACAGGTTGTGTTGTATGCCCACATCAGTGTGCCTTCGATGTGTGCGACGCTGGCATTTGGTTTAACCTGACGAAGGTGCGTGAGAAAAGAAGTGGGAAGGAATATCTTATGGAAGTAAATAGATTGAGGTGATATATATTTTAGTATTATATCAATTAACACATGTGGTCATTCATGACGCACCACACTGTTATCCCAAGTTATAATTGCCATTTACTGACTGATGGTAATAGTTTTTTATGATTGATGTATTCGATGGGTGTTGGAATTCTGTATGTACAACGGCTGACTGGTGAATGCTGAATCTCATACTTATAATTATTTCAATTAACAATAGATTGAGTTGAGTTGCAGCATTCACGCATTCTAAACCACTGGACAGTTCAAAATGTACATGTGAATATGGAAATAATCAATAATACACAGTTATTGTTATTTGCGGATCCAAGATTGTCCATGCTCATCGACGTTACGATAAGAGAACTGATTACAATTTTCACATCGTAAACTATACTTTTCCGGACAGCAGTATTCCACTGCGACCTGCATATGGCATATACATATGTTGCCCAGTAGCATTTGCTAGATCCTGTGTAAAATGTGACGATTTTCATCAACGTTACTAAACAGTATTGCAGAAAGTTATGAAACAGGGCTATACCATTGCCTCCACTCCAAGTTTCTCAAATTTGGCGATACATATCGCATGCTAGAAGCAAAACGAACGAAGCGTGCAAGACCTATGGTGTTACGTTTCGTAACTTGTGTCTAATTCCGCTTATCTCGGGGCTAGGAACCGTCGAACCCATGTACTTCAAGATCCCCACGGTGTTCATATGAACAGGAACAATCAAAGCGTGACTGGCAAAAATATGTCTCTAGATAACGACTTTACACTGATTAGCGACACGGTGTTTATATCGTTGGAACATCATAATGTCTTGCCCGCATCATTGAAAACTGTTGACCGCTTCTCTCTTGCAGGAAACTAGTCAATGTTTATGTATACTATGATTGTTTTATTGAATTTGGTTCTAAAGCAGTCATAAAAATTAGGTCTTTGGTTTATGGACACGGAAATTCTTTAATGGACGACGGCTAAATACTGAACGAAAATACTAAACGCTTATAGTTTGTGCTGGTATTTGCAGAAGACTATCTCGGGCGAAGTGATTTTTACTCATTTTCTCCGCTCTATCTACTGTGTACTAACGCTGTTTACCTTTAGGAATACAAACTGGCTCTGGCCAATACTGTTGGATTTGGGGATAGATGCAGAAGTGCATGTTTTCTCTGCATCGCCTTCTCCATGCTCTCCGTCTGGCAACTGATGACCAACCTGCCTCGTAAACGTTACCAGGCAGTGAGATGCCGCCAGATCAAGTACCTCCAGGACCAGGTCAATTTTAGGATCTGCATTCAACTCCTGCATGACGGAACTGAACGGAACCGTTTTTATTGGAGGTCGATCCTACCACATGCAAAAGACTGCATCCAACACACAAGCCGGATCTGAACTGAGGGACTCCAAATTGTTGCGCATATTTTGTAAGTATGGATTCAGATCAAGGATGTGTTTCGCACAATTTTCGCTGAGGACGTGGTTGTGAAATGGGGCGGTGATATGTTGGTGCAATATGGCCATGCCTCGGACACAGGCAAGCATGACATCGACCTGGATATCTTCTCTCACCGCTTGAATAAGTTGGTTGGAATGATCAACCTCAGCTGAGAAATCCTTCACATGGCTCCTGTGATGCCATAATGCCGAGGCATTATGAAAAACTACATTAAATCTGTTGTGTGCGAAGGTAATGAAGTGCATCGCCATCTGACGTTCCTCCATCCAGCTGGTGAAATCCCGCGGGAGGCTAGCAGCAGGGTGGCCCATGCCAGTGAGAACAGAACAAGCTGCCTTGATTGCTTCTAATGATGCTGTCTACCTAAGGCCACTTCACCATCATTTGTCACGATTTCCTGGTACTCCACGAGTGCCGCCTCGGTAGCATCAGCTTATCCCAGAAGTACGTGAAGGAAACAAAACCACTGGTTTTAAGATACTGCTTTCTTCTTGCCTTCTTCATCCAGATCATCGTATATTCCAACAGAACGCTCCAGAAGGGACAATCGCAGTTCCTCTTAGTCATCCTGGAACTTTTTGTTTACACTGGCTTGATCTGTCATCAGATTTTTCACAGACAAAAGCATCCTGTCCTGTAGTGAACGCCTTTCATCTTCATTTTCTCCTAGAAGTGTGTCAAACTCAAAAGCTATGTCCTGCAATTGCTTTAGCTGGGTATCTGCATCACTGGACACAGTTTCGCGGAGACCCAATGCATATGATCCTGATGAAGTAGTAATCTACAACATTGTCGCAATAATGTGTAAGAAATTGTATCAATTCATTAGGTTCATTAACATTAATAGTTCGTTTATCATTTCGCTCGCAATGTGTAAATCACAAGTTGTGTTAACAATGTGCATTGACAAGCTCGCCGAAAGTCTCGTTTAAACCGCTAATTTATGCGAATATGACTGTTCATGCCACAGAAATTAATTAGAGAACAATCGTATATTTATTTCTTCTGCAAACAGAATAACAATTCACCTGTCAGCTTGTTGCAACGCATATTCCGAATAGAATACATTGCATCTGTTCAAATAACAGCAGGAAAAAGGATATAAACATAGCCGCAAGGGTCCCATTTGTGTACAATAATAATGATATGATGGGGGTCCACTCGGATGAACCCATGTTGAACCCATGTACTTCAAGTTTCTCATGGTGTTCATATGAACAATAGGCTTCAAGCCATACTAGGTTTGATCCTAATAATAGTAGGTTTTCATCCAGTGGCTTGGAACCCTAAAAATAGCATTCGCTTACCCTCTCCCTTGGCGAGCAGATATGATTAGCGAACCATTTAGTTCAGCGAACCTAATGGATACACATTTGGCAGGACACTCCAAGGAAATTTTAAGCGAAAACGTACTAAGCACACTGAGAGAGTAATGCTTATGAAAGTGACTATTTACACACGAATGTAGTCTACTAATTTTACCAAAGGTGTTAATTTTGACAACCTAGTTGACTGCTGTGTCTTAGGAAGGTTTGCAAGTGAGGAGTCGATAGTGCATTACCGATATCACATATTAAGAGTATGCATTGATCCATTACTTTATTGATGTTTAGTTGGACTGCTCCCCCCCTCCCCCACTTCCTCACGCAATCCTGCAGCTGGACACATTTTTATTAAAACATTTAACACCCGCATTCATAGTGGGACTGATATTTTGGTACTTGCAAAAACATTTCTTCACTACAATAGCCTCGCATGTTGAAACATAAGATAGAGTACAGTAATTCCAACACTTTCGAAAATGTTTCTTTCAAATTTGGATTCTCTTTGAGACCTCAAAAGAATAGCTTAAACGAAAAAGGTAGCCAAAAAATTTACGTTGATGGTCAATGGTACCGTCGAGATGTAGGGTCGAGTTTGGATGGCCGAGCATTTCGTCGCACATTTGCAACTTGCCAATAATATTTGCTTCCAGCATCATATGTCGAACTGTTGTTTCACTTGGTGGGTTAGGAATGGCCGCATGAAATAGTTGCGCAGCAACAATCTCTATGACCTTACAAACGTTTCTTGTGCTAACACCCACCGCACTAAGGGACATGACCGTTTGTCTTATGGCATTAGAATAATGTCCATCGGTCATAACATTCACATCCAGTTTGTCTTGCAAAACATCCTCCAATCTTTCTAAAAGATTTTGGATCTCGACATCCTTGTCCTTAACTAAGGCGTTGGCGAGACCAACATCTATCTGTGTAATATGAAAGAAGTATATGAGATAGTTTAAAACGTGGACGTTTAAAAGTCTAGCAATACTGGTTTGGCTATGGGTACTGCGCAATCGAACGTACAATGTACGCTGAATGTAAAAGTGATTGGTTGAATAACGACTGCGTTCAAAGTGTCTCATATTACGTGATAAGCAGGCTTTTAGCTAGCTATGAGCCTCGGAGTAGATCAGACTCTCTACTTAAAGGTGAAAGTCCCTAAATTCGTGAAATTTAACTTGGTAGCAAGTAGTGTCAAACTACCGGTACGAGATCTGTGTCGCTAGGTTTCGTAATTATGTCTAGTTCTGCTCGACCCGGGGCTATGGCTGCACGAACGTTTTTATGTGACATCTTCATGGTGTTAGCATGAACAAACACAAACTGCGACTGAGATACAATGCTGCAGTAAATGTTTCGCAACAACTTTTGAAAATAGAAAACACATCAGTGAAATGGATTCGACAATATTACAGACTATTAATATAGTCTTGTCGGCATCATTGAAAACTGTTGACTACTTCTCTCTTGCAATAAATTAGATTGCGTTTATAGAATAATTTATGTTGTGCGGAGTTTGTGATGAATGTAGTGTGATGAATTGTTTTTTTTTATTATTTTTTTTTCTCTCGAGTGGTGTACGACAACTATTGCACTGCCGTTCAACCATAACTACCTTCTGTTTCTTGATCATATCCCTCTGTTCTTCGCATCGATGTTCATAATAATTTATTTTGTTGGTCAGTCGCTTTCGCTTTCCCTTTTCTGATGTCAACGTTTCCTGCGTAGAATGCAGCTGCTCCCCCCAAACTTGTTAACGTTTCTCTCTGGCGTTTAATTGTCTCGTCTCGTCTGGCTTCTCTTCGCTTGCTGTTTTTTAACTTCCACTTACGTAAGGTTTCTCGGTGGCGTTCCATGTCACGCGATAGTGTATTACACTCCGCACGCGCATTTTCAAGATCCTCATTGCCTTGTCTTAGTCTCTCAAGCAAATCCTGTACTCGGATGTGAAGATACTCAAACTAATGGAATGTGTTCAAGTATGTCTTCATAGTGCTGTCACGTTCTTCAGTTACAATTTCCAGAGATTCATGAAGTTGTCTATTGTCTTCCAACAAATTGTTATTCTCTTTAGACAAATTGGCCATAGCTTTTGTCAGTCGTCGGCTTTCGGCCCTTGAGAGAGGAGGGGACAAATTACTGTACGGTGGGATGAACTGTAATTCATCTTTTCTATGGTCTTTACTCAGTAATGTACGTTTCTGGTGTAACGAAATAATTTTTTGTCTCACGACGTCCTCTGGGAGTGTCGAATCACTCACGCTAAGAATCGCTAGCCAGTTTGCGAAATCTATCCATAAAAGTTGTTTCATCTTCCAGTAGTTGCGAATTTCAAGAATCGCACAGTTAATGATGATAGCATTTCCGGATTCGAATAATATCTCCCCACTCAAGACTTGTGGAGTAATTCCAAGCTCAGAACATGCTGGCCCAATGACAAATGGGATCATTTCTGTCCAAGGCACAATGCTCTCCATATCCAATAATTTAGATTTCAACTTACGTTTGATGTTGAAAAACGGTGGAACAGAAGATCGGTTCAAAGACGGTTTTAGGATAGAGAGAATTTCAAATAAGTTAGTATGAAACCCCTTACCTCTCTGCTCTAAAACCTCAACACATTCTTTCAATAAATTGAAAGTCACGTGCATGGAGGAGGTCCAGAAATCTGATAAGAGAAGAATACAAAGAAACGATAGGAGAAAAACAGTGCAATTCTGGTAAAAATGACGGATTTCTCCTTAAAAATGCATATAGGCATATTTAATATAGCGAAAACCTGCCAATGACATCTTCACGTAACTGTTCATATCAAATTGGTTTGCAATTCTACCTCTTGTAGACGTGTATTTTTTTTAGAAGTTAACGTCAACTCGTTAAAATCTTCGTTCAAGTTCTACGTAGAGCCATATTCGGTTCTTCGTGGAACCAAATTCGGTTCTTCGGGGAACCAAATTTGGTTTTTTCGTGAAACCGAATTTGGTTATTGCTATTGGATTATGAAATCCATTTATAAATACCTTTTCCATTTGGTCCCATCTGTGTACGAGACAAAGAAGCAGAAATTGGCTGCATGTAAATCCAGATTATCTCAAATGTGGAACCAAAATATAATCTACAAAAGAATAAACATATCCGAAATTTGTTGCACGCATCGACGTACAAACAGATTTACTTTCATGAAGAACCAAAAATGGTTTCACTTATATAATAAATATCAAATTTGTTTCTACTTATACACCAAATATCGCGAAGAACCAAGATATCTTACAGTGCGAACTTGTCCGAATTAATTAATACCAACTTATCATGGCGACATTTGATTGCGACAGTGTAGACCCTTGGTGAGAGACATTGTTTGGTACTCGAAAACAACGCCAATTGTGCGATATCGGCTATATCTACCACAGTCAGATAAAGTTGACAATTATTACCTGGAGCAGAGAGGTTTGACACGAGATTGTGGACGTCTGTCTTTGTCCATTTGGGCTGTAGGCCTATATCGTCGTCTGCCATTTTCATGCAACGCACGCTTCTCCAGCAACGGATTTGGACTCAGTATATTGACGAGCCGTATTTTGGTAAAAACATATTTGTCGAAGCTTTGGTGAGTTGAATGCGGAAATAAAATTCCACAAGCATCCTGAAACTTACTGATTTTGTCTTTCGTGTAAACCAAGCTCTATAGTTGTATTACAGTGTCAAGTCCGCACACCACTGTGGAAGGTACGAGTTTACTAAGAGTGAGTTACCAGTCAGTCATTTATCTCATAATGGGATGTTTTAGAATTCCAGTTATTATTTCTGGTTATTATTTTTACCATTATAGAGTCCCTTGTTTTGGTTCACTGATTTTTCACAGATTTTCTAAAAAAAAATTACTGACACAGCTAGGACAACTCAGTTAAGATTCACATATTAAAATCGCTAAAAAACTAAAGAAACAGAGTAATCTCCCCTTAGTGGTGGCCCGTCCATTATTTCTCTTGCGGGATCAAGAAGGATGCAGGTATGTATACAGGTAGTAAGTTGACACTTTTACAATCATATGGCTTCTGATATTTTGCATACGTAATATTGAATGTACAAACATATCCTTTGTTATATTATTACGGATGGATGCATTTTATTTAGGACTGATTTCCACGGATTTATTTTCAATGTATTCGGGTATTCGGAGTGAGGCAGTGCGACTCTCGTGACGTCACTCCCATGCCTAATTTCAGGGACTCTCGTTCACTGTAAATGGTCTCTTTTGTGAACTTTGCAAGTACTCCCACGAACAATACATGTTTACTTTGACTAATGAAATATTCATCAAACATTTTCATGAATTTTTGTCACTTGAGGATGAACTATATTGTTACGGTCAATCGGTACTTCAGTCCCCGAGAGAAATACGCAGTTGATCGGTCTGGATGACGATTAATTTTTTGTCTGTCAATCATCTTTTATTTATCAGTTCTGACACCATCGGTTTTCAACCGGAACGCGCATTTCACCAGATACTCAATACAGAATGCTATTTGAATCTTCAAAAACAATCATTTATTCGGTTTGCTTCACCTTGTTCATGACACCCTAGACCCAGGTGCCTGTCCCCTCTGCTGATGCCGAGTTGACAGGCACAGATTGCGCCATTGGTCTTTCTCCAGCGTCGATATAAACATGCAATTTTTCCAACCTACCTGCAAGCACATCCACTAAAACCAGCCTGTATGTTAACTCTGGGTCCTAAACAATGATATTATGCAGTAATTCCGTGTCTGTAAAGTCTGTACTATTTATTTCGAGTGAAATCCAGTCAGGAGCGAAGACAGAAACACGTCCGTGCCCGCCATCTTCGCGGAAATTATGACGCGAAACACGCCGATATGCCGTATCAGGGAACCTTCAAAAGTCAAGGTGAAACATACAGCAAATGGTTCCCGATGGGAATGACAGTGCACTCGCTGAGTCATCAATAAATAATAAAAAAATAATTATCAATCAAATTTTCATCAGAATTCGGTCAGCTCAGATCTTGCTGGTAACAGTACAGTAGTATATAAAAGACGGATAGACTCACATTTTGCCGGGGGAGATAACTCTTGGTGGCGACAGGTGGCGTTGTTTCTCAAGAGACCAAAAAATACCTCCAACACAAGAGAGCTCCCGGACTCGATCGGATGTGACCTTGGGGCGGGGTGGGTGGAAAAAAATACCTGAAACCATGGGAAGAAAGGCTTATAGTAATAAACATAATCTATAGGTGTTGGACGACGTTATTAGGACGAGTCTAGCATCCGTGCGACCCGAGGGTCGAGCGTTTATTGTCCAGTATTTCTCCGCAAAAAATAAACGAACAAAAAGGGATTCCCCTTTGGCATCGATGGTGCAGCCCTCTAGTGGGTGCATGTAAAATGTCGCCAGATATAAAAAGCGGAAAACGGACTTTACTCTAGAATATACTCCTATCGACTGTATTCCAAAGGGCTAATATTGGTCTCCGGGCTTATCGGGGTCTGCCTATCAAGTCATGGATGGGTGCATGTAAAATCAGGATTTTCCCCGAAAATATAAAAAGCGGAACACGGACTTTACCCCTAAAATAGGGGAAACCCCTATCAACCCTATCCCAAAGAGCGAATATCGGTCGCCGGGCTTATTGGGGACTGCCTATCAAGTCAATCGGGTGGGTGCATGTAGAATGAGGATTTGTCCCGAAAATATAAAAAGCGGAACACGGACTCTACCCCTACAATAGAGGAAAACCCATATCAACCCTAAACCAAAGGGCGAATATCGGTCCCCCGGGCTGATCGGGCCATGGGTGCAGGGTGGATTTGTCCTGAAAATATAAAAAGCGGCACACGGACTTTACCCCTACAATAAGGGAAAACTCCTATCAGCCCTATCCCAAAGGGCTAATATCGGTCCCTTGGCTTATCGGGACCTGCTCAGAGAGGTAGGGTGAGGAGTGGGTGCATGTAAATTAGGATTTGTCCCGAAAATATAAAAAAGCGGAACACGGACTTTACCCCTACAATAAAGGAAAACTCCTATCAGACCTATCCCAAAGGGCTAATATCGGTCCCTGGCTTATCGGAGCCTGCCGAGAGAGGTAGGGTGGAGAAGTGGATGTATGTAAATTTAGGATTTTTTCCCGAAAATATAGAAAGCAGAACACGGACTTTAACCCTACAATAGGGGTAAACTCCTATCAACCTTGTCCAAAAGGGCTAATATCGGTCCCTGGCTTATCGGGGCACGCTGAGAGAGGTAGGGTGGGGGAGTGGGTGCATGTAAATTTAGGATTTGTCCCGAAAATATGAAAAGCGGAACACGGACTTTACCCCTACAATGGGGGAAAACTCCTATCAACCTTGTCCCAAAGGGCTAATATCGGTCTCTGGCTTATCGGGGACTGCTGAGAGAGGTAGGGTGGGGATTAGAAGTAGTATAGAAAGCAACAGTTTTGGGGCCCCGAGCTCCGAGCTCCCGCCTCCCTCATTCCCGAGCTCCGAGTTCCCGACTACTATGTCCCCGATCTCCGAGCTTCCGTCGTTACGCCTTAACGCCCGTCGTTACGCCTGGACGCCCTAGCATAACGCCTTGGCGCCATGATATGTACAGATGAAAGAAAAACAACAACATCAAGGATGAGAGATGAGAGAACAACAACAACAACATGTTTTTTGTCATATGGTTTATTCTCCCCTCCAATACATCATACCCACGCTGGGGGAGCCGCGTTGGGTATGTTTACAATTCAAGAAGAGTCTTGTCCAATCACAGGCCGCCATTTGGCGCTGTATCAGTCATTTTCGTTCTTGCCCGTTACTGCGTTAGATATATTCTCGGCTGCTCTTGTCCAATCAGAAGTCGCCGTTTCAGAAACTTTCATCTTTGCTCGGTGTGACCTAATCGTCGTCGGGCAGGCCTGAATATTGTTCGGGCAGCATGTCCTGAAAGAGTTGCTAGCGCATCCTGGTCGCATTTTCCAGGGCCGCGGTGGGTGGTAGCCCCAAATCCTCTTCCAAATGAGGCTTGGTCTTCATGATGGACCTGTGCGTGGGTTCGCCTTTCATTTAAAGCGGTAGTAAGGTATACTGTTCATAGATCGCCATGGCTGTTTTCCTGATCCAGGGGCGCATTTGGGTGTACGCCTGTTGTAAGTTATCCTGTCCGGCGTCCTCGATCACTGCAGCACGAGTATTGATAGCTGCTGTCACAGTACGATCCCAGAAGGAAGGTTCTGTCTCACTTTCCTGGTACGTAGGCTGACTATCTGAGGTCAAGCTCTCCGTATCAGTATATAGACTCTCAGCAATCTCACTTTCCAGGGATGTACGCTGACTATCTGAGGTCAAGCTCTCCTTATCAGTAGATAGACTCTCATCAATTTCTGTATCGGCTTCTTATGCCTCGGAGTCTTCAATCCCATGTATATTTTTCTCGTGTCGCATCATATCGTAACGTCTGGTGAACGTGCGTTGGCACTCAGAGCAAGTATAAGCCATGTTGACGGTTGAACGTCGACTGTGTGTGTTTTGGCAATACACTTGCTTGTATAGACAGTAACGCCCGTCAGCGCTTAGCGTAACGCTTCAACGCCCTGGTGAACTAGCTCAGAAGCCCTGATTTTCATGGAATGGCCACCAATACAGTGACGCCCGTCAACGCCCGTCGTTACGCCTTAACGCCTTAACGCCCGTCTCAACGCCCTTCAACACCCGTCGTTACGCCTTAACGCTTCTCTCAATGCCTTAACGTCCGTCTCAGCGCCTTAACGTCCGTCTCAGCGCATTAACGAGCGGTAAAGGGGTTTTGGAGGCCGATTAACCTTTGAACTCTTAGTGCACTTTCGGTCAAGTGACCGGAAGTGACCTTTGACCACGTAACCGGAAGTGACCTTTGACCCTGCGCTGCTCGGAGGTGACGTCATCGTACGCAGGCGCACACAGACACACATACCTGGTGCACCCGCACCCTGGTGTACCCTATAGCCCGTAGGGGCCTCCAAAACCCCTTTATCGCTCGATAAGGCGCTGAGACGGACGTTAAGGCGCTGAGACGGACATTAAGGCATTGAGACGAGCGTTAAGGCGTAACGACGGATGTTGATGGGCGTTGAGACGGGCGTTAAGGCGTAACGACGGGCGTTGACGGGCGTCACTGCATTTCGATGTATTGGTGGCAATTCCATGAAAATCAGGGCTTCTGAGCTAGTTCACCAGGGCGTTGAAGCGTTACGCTAAGCGCTGACGGGCGTTACTGTCTATACAAGCAAGTGTATTGCCAAAACACACACCGTTAAGCTGAGCGTTGACGGGCGTTACTGTCTCTTAAAGCAAGTGTATTGCCAAAACACACAGTCGACGTTCAACCGTCAACATGGCTTATACTTGCTCTGAGTGCCAACGCACGTTCACCAGACGTTACGATATGATGCGACACGAGAAAAATATACATGGGATTGAAGACTCCGAGGCACAAGAAGCCGATACAGAAATTGATGAGTCTATCTACTGATAAGGAGAGCTTGACCTCAGATAGTCAGCCTACATCCCAGGAAAGTGAGATTGCTGAGAGTCTATATACTGATACGGAGAGCTTGCCCTCAGATAGTCAGCCTACATACCAGGAAAATGAGGCAGAACCTTCCTTCTGGGATCGTATTGTGACAGCAGCTATCAATACTCATGCTGCAGCGATCGAGGACGCCGGACAGGATAACTTACAACAGGCGTACACCCAAATGCGCCCCTGCATCAGGAAAACAGCCATTGCTATCTATGAACAGTATACCTTACTACCGCTTGAAATGAAAGGCGACCCCGCGCACAGGTCCATCATGAAGACCAAGCGTCACTTGGAAGAGGATCTGGGGCTACCACCCACTGAGGCCCTGGAAAATGTGATCAAGATGCGCAAACAACTCTTTCAGGACATGCTGCCCGAACAATATCCAGGCCTATCCGACGACAATTAGGTCACACCGAGCAAAGATGAAAGTTTCTGAAACGGCGACTTCTGATTGGACAAGAGCAGCCGAGAATACATCTAACGCAGTAACGGGCAAGAACAAATATGACTGATGCAGCGCCAAATGGCGGCCTCTGATTGGACAAGAGTCTTCTTGAATTTTAAACATACCCAACGCGGCTCCCTCAGCGTGGGTATGATGTACTGGAGGGGAGAATAAACCATATGAAAAAAAAACCATGTTGTTGTTGTTCCCTCATCTCTGATGTTGTTGTTTTTCTTTCATCTGTGTATATCATGGCGTCAAGGCGTTATGCTAGGGCGTCAAGGCGTAACGACGGGCGTTAAGGCGTAACGACGGAAGCTTGGAGCTCGGGGATATAGTAGTCGGGAACTCGGAGCTTGGAGCTCGGGAATGAGGTAGGCGGGAGCTCGGGGCCCCAAAACTGTTGCTTTCTATACTACTTCTAATCCCCACCCTACCTCTCTCAGCAGGCCCCGATAAGCCAGAGACCGATATTAGCCCCTTGGGACAAGGTTGATAGGAGTTTTCCCCTATTGTAGGGGTAAAGTGCGTGTTCCGCTTTTGATATTTTCGGGACAATTTCTCAATTTACATGCACCCACTCCCCATCCTACCTCTGTCGGCAGGCTCCGATAAACCCCACTAGACGTGGTTGATAGGAGTATCCCCCTATTTTAGAGATAAAGTCCGTGTTCCGCTTTTTATATTTTCGGGACAAATCCTCAATTTACATGCACCCATTCCCCCACCCTACCTCTCTCAGCAGGCCCCGAAAAGCCAGGGACCGATATTAGCCCTTTTGGACAAGGTTGATAGGAGTTTTCTCCTATTGTTGGGGTAAAGTCCGTGTTCCGCTTTTTATATTTTCGGGACAAATCCTCAATTTACATGCACCCACTCTCCATCCTACCTCTGTCGGCAGGCTCCGATAAGCCAGGGACCGATATTAGCCCTTTTGGACAAGGTTGATAGGAGTTTTCTCCTATTGTTGGGGTAAAGTCCGTGTTCCGCTTTTTATATTTTCGGGACAAATCCTCAATTTACATGCACCCACTCTCCATCCTACCTCTGTCGGCAGGCTCCGATAAACCCCACTAGACGTGGTCGATTGGAGTTTTCCCCTATTGTAGATGTAAAGTCCATGTTCCGCTTTTGATATTTTCGGGACAAATCCTCAATTTACATACACCCACTCCCCCAACCTACCTCTCTCAGCAGGCCCCGATAAGCCAGGGACCGATATTAGCCCTTTTGGACAAGGTTGATAGGAGTTTTCTCCTATTGTTGGGGTAAAGTCCGTGTTCCGCTTTTTATATTTTCGGGACAAATCCTCAATTTACATGCACCCACTCTCCATCCTACCTCTGTCGGCAGGCTCCGATAAACCCCACTAGACGTGGTTGATTGGAGTTTTCCCCTATTTTAGGAATAAAGTCCGTGTTCCGCTTTTTATATTTTCGGGACAAATCCTCAATTTACATGCACCCACTCCCCCAGCCTACCCGTCTCAGCAGACCCCGAAAAGCCAGGGACCGATAATAGCCCTTTTGGACAAGGTTGATAGTTTTCCCCTATTGTAGGGGTAAAGTCCGTGTTCCGCTTTTTATATATTTCGGGACAAATCCTAAATTTAGATACAGCCACTCCCCCACCCTACCCCTCTCGACAGGCGCCGATAAGCCAGGGACCGATATTAGCCCTTTGGGATAGGGCTGACAGTTTTTTTCCCATATTGTAGGGGTAAGGTCCGTGTTCCGCCTTTTATATTTTCGGGACAAATCCTAAATTTACATGCACCCACTCCCCACCCCACCTCTCTGAGCAGGTCCCGATACTGATCCTTTGGGATAGGGCTGATAGGAGTTTTCCCTTATTGTCGGGGTAAGGTCCGTGTTCCGCTTTTTATATTTTCAGGACAAATCCTAAGTTTACATAGACCCACCCTGCACCCAGGCTCCGATCAGCCCGGGGGACCGATATTTGCACTTTGGGATATGGTTGATAGGGGTTTTCCTCTATTGTAGGGGTAAAGTCCGTGTTCCGCTTTTTATATTTTCGGGACAAATCCTCATTTTACATGCACCCACCCGATTGACTCGATAGGCAGCCCCCAATAAGCCCGCGGACCGATATTCGCCCTTTGGGATAGGGTTGATAGGGGTTTCCCGTATGTTAGCGGTAAAGTCCGTGTTCCGCTTTTTATGTTTTCGGGGAAAATCCTGATTTTACATGCACCCATCCATGACTTGATAGGCAGACCCCGATAAGCCCGGGGGACCGATATTAGCCCTTTGGAATAGAGTCGATAGGAGTATATTCTAGAGTAAAGTCCGTGTTCCGCTTTTTATATCTGGAGATATTTTACATGCACCCACTAGAGGGCAGCACCATCGATGGCAAAGGGGAATCCCCTTTTTGTTTGTTTATTTTTTGCGGAGAAATACTGGACAATAAACGCTCGACCCTCGGCTCGCACGGATGCTAGACTCGTCCTAATAACATCGTCCAACACCTATAGATTATGTTTATTACTATAAGCCTTTCTTCCCATGGTTTCAGGTATTTTTTTCGACCCACACCGCTCCAAGGTCACATCCGATCGAGTCAGGGAGCTGTCTTGTCTCTTGAGAAACGACGCCACCTGTCGCCACCAAGAGTTATCTCCCCCGGCAAAATGCGAGTCTATCCGTCTTTTATATACTACTCAGTCCCCTAATGCACCTTCATGCAAAAAATCAAGATTCTAATGTCAACGTTTCTCCTTATTTTGCCGACGAAAGGATTCGGATGGAGAGAAGGCAGGCGAATATCACTTAACATAAATTTAATTCCGCAGAAAATGAATGTAAATCCACGAGTAAAAACTGCTTGAACTTACACACCGTGGGTCCGGCAGAAACTCGAGATCTATTAAATTGCATAGGAGTCAACTGATCCGTTGTGAATGGACTGCTGGATGGGGCGGTTTGTCCATCCTAATGTAACAGCTCCTTTTGGTACACATCGGCCCCGTGGGGCTTCCGGAGATTGACCTGGGATGTCATTGTGCACACCGCAGGTCATGGTAAGAATAGGCCTCAGCTCCCCAGAGAGCTTGTCGTAAGAGGCGACTAACTGAGGCACCCGTGCGGTTCACGGGTGTGAAAAGGAATAGGACCCCACCCGTGTGGTTCCCGGGTGTGAAAAGGAATAGGACCCAACGTCGTGATATGACTGAAATATAGTTGAAAGCGACGTTAAATCATATTCACTCACTCACTCACTCCACGACACATCGTCTTCCCTTAATCTATCTACAAACACGAAAAATCATGATGTTTAACAATTTCATGATTTTGGGGTGACAATGACCTTGATCTTTGGCCTTGACCTTCATATTGGTACGTGACATATCTTGTCCCCCCAATGTATTTACTGACACAAGTTATTTTTAACGGTTTTCCTGATTTTGGGGTCACACTGACCTCTGACCTTGACCTAATTTTTGGTATGCGACACATCTTTTCCTCCTATTAAATCCACTCACAAGAAATTACGAGTTTGGGTGAGCGTTTTAATCTCACAGACACCAATTAAATGCAACATTAAAAGGTTGGTGGGAAATTATGCCGGCGTACTGACAAGAAATTCACAAACACATATACCCCACAAACAAATAAACAGACTGCATATTTCTAAAAAAAAAATTAAGAACGAAAAGTGATCCCTGTAATGATTTGTATCCCACTCACGCTTTTATTGTAGCTGTTCATGTGAACATATTGAATTACATGACCACACGGCTCCTAGCACCGGCTTAAGTGGTATCAGATACAAATATTTCAGAGCGATGATGTGATAGCCCTATCAAGCCATCTGTTGGAAAATGATAAACTATGTTACCGCGAGCGCTGGATGAGCGCAAAGACCTCCGTCGAGGCAACAGGGTCTATAGGAGAATACATCACTGAATAACATAGGGCTGGATGCCAAGCTCAGTTTTGCATTTGTTGGACGTTAACTTCACCAATGGTAATTAACCTGGGGTTGAGGGATCCCCACTAGCATGTCCAGCTACATGTGTAGGGATGTGGAAGTTACATTCTCCGCAAATAATTTTTGTCTGATTTCACGTGCTTGAAATATTGGGGTATGGAATAGAGTATATTCATGGAAAACCTGGAATACTGCTTGAGACATTAGGCTCCTTTCCACCCCCACCTCCCCCTGAGAGGACGCCCCCACCCAAATCAACACGTTAGCGGCAGAAATGAGATCAACCTGCTTGTGATTTTGTGCTATAGGCCCTAAACATCAACACTTCATATTTTGTATGTGTACAGTACAGAATCCTCTACAAAACACACCTGATTTTACCGACACTCCGTTCTGATCTGTCTCAGCATCATGTGATGATTCAATGCGCTCGGAATAATTTTGTATACTGGTGTTACAGGTCACCTTCATCATAATGTATCAATTACCATGAACTTGTACATGTATCACATTCATATTGAATGGTGATGGCTGATGAGAATATTGCCGATATAGAACAAATGGCTGGATTCCAGCGAATAAAAAGTTAATGTTAATCATAAACAACATACAATTAATAATACTATCAAATAATTATACATCAATATAATACAAACAATATTATGACTGAATCATGGTAACAGATATTCAAGGGTATATATGTCTACACTAAACTGGAGACCCATGATGCATATTATATTACGTTGTAAAACTTCACTTGCTAATCTCGATTATGTTGCTTATTGTGAAAATAAATGAAGTTATGAAAATAAATTTAGTATGATTGCCCATTGCCCTCAAATTAGAAATATTTTCAGCAGCTAAAGTTAAGCCAATCATAACAATATATAACACCATGGTATCGTTAAGAATGTAATGAGATACATATATACCTGTTCTTTGTGTTTACTCTGTATGCAGTTCATTCTGTATGTATTTTATACATGTACTACATATACCAGAAGTGGAATTGAAATTTGAATAAAATAATCAAAATATGTTCGGTTTTTACCTCTACTCAGGATGAAGTCTTTGTTTCTAGAAGCTAAGCCATTTTAGACACCCAAGTCCTTACCTGGTCAAGGGAGATAATTTTGTAAAAAAAAAACAAGTACAGATCCACACTGGTGAAGAGCAGAAAGTTTTATGGCCTTTGATGATATTTGTGGAGCATGCTGCAGGACTTCAGCTTCCATGAATCTAATATTATCCACACAATCCCATTCTACATGATATTTTTGCCATAGCACAGATAAAATAGGTCCCTTTATTTATCTGTTGTAGATCCAGGAGCTATTGTGAGCTGCAGGTTTTGTAAAAGTTAGATCCAATTATTCTGAGTGAAGGAATGAAGTCTGACATGGTTGTTTTAAGTTAGAACTTGGCATCCTTGGAAATGTCTGACCGATTGACACATATATCACCCTGCATGTGGTCATTACATGCGTAATGTTTATTTCGTGAGGAATCAGCTGATATGCTATGGAGGAGGGGGAGGGTGTGGTTTGCACAATACTATGTGGCCAATTACTGGCTCTGATTTTCACCACCTCTGTCATACCACACCTTTCTGACACAGCTAAACCAATCGATAGTCTGTATTGGTACTTCCAAGTTCATTCAGTACATCCATTGTGTAACAGTCCTGTTGCGTCTTATATCAGAAAAGCTGAATCCATGACCTGCATGTTGGAATCAATTGTATACATTTAATATCAAAACTCAGTTTACTGAAAATGTTTATGGTCTTTATTATATTTCATTCTTTCATCATACACAACAAGGTGTAATCCATTATACCAGTTCTCACAGCATACGTGTACTCAATAGTATTGGGACCTGAATGGTATCCTAACTCAAGGTAATTTGAGAACAGATTCAAGAATAATTTTTAATTCAGCGTGTTGAAATGTTAATTGACATGTATGCTCCTGGGAGATGAACCTTTAAAATGAAAATTGCAGGACTGCAAGTGGCTTACAGTGAAATTATAGGAGGAAATTTGCAAAAATATAGGAGAAATTTCAAATATAGGAATTTTCAGAGTAAAATACGGGAAAATACAGGAAATAAAGGAGTGTAAGACAGGTTTGTACTACATTGTGTGTTCTAAACTGTGGTAGTTTTCTGGTGTTTAATCAAATGACTTTTCACGTCCTAGTGGTGGTCTTTCAGGCGACATGTTCCCTTGTTTGATTCAGCATAGAGAGATTGTAATGTTTTGATATTTGCCGAGCGAAGCGAGACGAAAAAAAAATTCTGAAAAAAAAGTTTCTGAAAAAAAAATTCTGAAATGTTTTTCCTCATGACAGAGCATTGATGAAAGTTTTCATGAGAAAAAGTCACAATATAGGAAATATAGGAGAAGGTTTTGAGTAAAATATAGGAAAATATAGGAATGACTGGAAAATATAGGAAATATAGGAGGCACTTGAAGGCCTGGAATTGGGACAGAGACACATGTGGTTTGACAAACAATAAACTATGATTTGATCCTTCATTACAATATGCTGGTAAATATTTTATAAATGCACAAGAAATTCATGCCAAAAGGCAAAATAAATACCCCCCCCCCCCCAAAGGAAATAGAACAACCAGGGCAACGATTTGGTGTAAGACTCACGAAATATAATTGACAAAGGATCTGCTGGAAGTTGTATTGTCAGTCTTTTGTCCAGGATATTACCTTTTCAGTGGGAGGTCTTACAGCCTTGCCGATATCAGTGGCGTGCATAACCAAACCTCCCGTGTATTTGATATGCAACAACAACAACAACTTGGAGGTCTTACAGCCTTGCCGATATCAGTGGCCTGCATAAGTTTTCATGAGAAAAAGTTACAATATAGGAAATATAGGAGAAGGTTTTGAGTAAAATATAGGAAAATATAGGAGTGACTGGAAAATATAGGAAAATATAGGAGGCACTTGAAGGCCTGGAATTGAGACAGAGACACGTGTGGTTTGACAAACAATAAACTATGATTTGATCCTTCATTACAAAATGCTGGTAAATGTTTTATAAATGCACAAGAAATTCATGACAAAAGGCAAAATAAATACCCCCCCCCCCCTCCCAAAGGAAATAGAACAATCAGCAGGGCAACGATTTGATGTAAGACTCAGGAAATATAATTGACAAAGGATCTGCTGGAAGTTGTATTGTCAGTCTTTTGTTCAGGATATTACCTTTTCAGTGGGAGGTTTACAGCCTTGCCGATATCAGTGGCGTGCATATCCAAACCTCCCGTGTATTTGATATGCAACAACAACAACAACTTGGACTATTTGGTTGGCTTCGGCATAAGTCATCACCCGACAAATACTTTCCGATATATAGAAATGACGGGTGGTATACTAGGAATCATTGTGTTGTAATCACATAAAATAGCGACAAAAAACTTACCAGAAAAACGGCAAAAAATCGCATCGTCCATCTCTACAAGATGCGGAGCCGCCATGTTCAATCTTCTGCTAGAAGCCTGACTTCCGTAACTCGTGAAGCATGATGGGTAGTGGAACCCGACTACAGAAGCAAGGCCCATTAAAATGCATTGCAATGAGGGTTCCCCATTATTTCGTTTTTGTCCAAACAGGAAGCGTCAAAATTTCGTCGTGAATCACAGTAAACCCTATTGGAAATCACATGAATCGTGGGTTCCCCATATGACAATTATTTGGCGGGAGCTTTCACGTTGCATTCTTAGACCTCCGTCTCATCGACGGAGGTAAAAAAAACGGCCCAAACGAGATTATTTATCACTATTATCAGAAAGGCATGTACATGTGGGTATCTTTCTTCAGTCATGCATTATGTCCCTTATTTGTATGTTTGTATGCTACCTTTTTGACGTGTTTTATACAATAAATTGAACTGAATTGAATTGAATATGGTTATTCAGAAAACCGAATGTTGTTTAAGAAATAATGTTTTCATAAGCGTGTTAAATCGTTAATTTAAGCACGGTTAGTGTGGGAAAGTTTATAAATTTTAGGGCGCGGACTTCGCCCTTGCCCTAAAATATAAACTTTTTCACACTAACCGTGCGTAAGTTAACGATTTAGCACGTTTATGAAAACATTATTTCTATTCTATTGCACTACTTAAATTTATTATCAACAAAGATTACAATGAAAGATTGAAAAATATGGTAAACGTTCACAACCTTTCTTCCCTTTGTTGAAATGTGCCATCCGCCTCAGTTGGCAGGGTGTCAATATCATTGGACGAGTTTATGTGGTCTCTCAGAAGGGGGAGCAGTGAAACGTAAATGCAACAAGCCTATTTGTGTGGCATTATTAATCAATCACGATGGAACCAACAGTTAAACTTGAGACAGAAATTTACGTCTTTAATACATATTTATTTACAGTTTTTTTTCTCAAACAATGAAAGATGTTGGCAGTATTTATTTAACTAGGAAGGAAATTTATGTTCACGGTGCTATTGGAAACATTGGCATTTTGGGGGAAGAAAACCCGCCAAGAACAGATGTGAAATTACAAACATTTGATGTCGTTTGTAATTTCTGTGGCCTGTAACCGACATCACATCAATGATAGACACACACGCCTGAGGCAGAACCGTGGCAGTTGTTGATGTCAAGCAATGATTGGTGTAACGGGTAATCTTTAGATGTATTTATTTATAAGACTTGATTATAATATAGAACGAATGTGATACATTTAAATATCCTATTTCGTTTGCCAGCCAGATCTCTTAACTTCTCATCGTCAGTGGAGAAAAATCTACCTTTGTTCAGCTGGTCACACTCGTGTTGTCTCTTTTAAAACAGCAAGAAGATATTCATCATCTGCTTCTCTCATGAAATTTTCGATCTCCGCTTGTCTAGATAATTCATATCTGAAAGCACGTCTCGTTTCTCCTGTTGATCTGTTTCTTGTGTACACTCGTATGTCCCAATTGGTTTGTAAATATCTGCGATTATACATTTTCTGCCTTTAAAATAAAATAAAGTTCCTATTTACACGGTATCCATTCTATTTGTTTATTCGATTGTAGATGCAGGCAGACGAAACTTTGTCCTGCCATTTATCACCCGCCCTGTGAAATGGATTCTCCCGAGCGAACACCTGTGCGTGTCAAGATCACGGGTGTAGATTTCATACGTCACAAATTTTTTAACCGTGCTAAATCGTATAATAATTACACGGTTATCAGTGTGTAATAGGTGTAAGTGTTATAGAATTGAAGTTCGTGTATATATATGAATAGAGAAGATATGAATTAATTATATATGAGCAATTTTGTTATGGTATATATTATGTTGAACTGTTATATAACGAAGGGATCAATACAACTTGAATAACATTCATTTTTTTCTGTATGTGTTCTGGCATATTCCTTTATGACTATCCATAGACACCCACCCCCCGCTAAGGTAATACTATGTGTGGTTTGCATCTTACACATGTTTCAACATTGGAAAGGTTTTCTTTCGGATTAATGATGTCATTATGGCGCCGTTGGATAACTTACTGATTGTCTTTGTTTTAAGATTCTCGAATGAGATAGTATTTAGTCTAAAAAAAAAAATTAGAATAGCGTTACCTCCCCTTACAACTTTTCCTCTCAATAGCGAAATACAAGGTTGTAAAAACATCAGTACTGGTGTAGATGACGGCATACCGGCAAGAAATCATATGACCCCACAGACTGCATATTTCTGAAAACATCACAAGAACGATTTTGCAATGATTTTTGTGTCAATTGGTGTTGCGATTGACATGAATTGGTAACGTTAAAGTCCTGTCTCAAAGCTTAAACTGTCACATGATCAAACATGGTAGACGATTCCCTACAAACTATAACAATCGTACACAGGATTCTGATTTGTCGAGTTCTTGAATTGAACCGGTTTTACAGCTTCTCCTGTGCCCAGATCCTTCTTTGCTGTTGAAGCTGATCCCTATTTGATCTTCCAACTCTTTGACCCTTTTTGCACTTTGTTGACTTTGTTTTTACCCCTTCGACCCACATTTCGCTCTATTTAATGATCAAGATGAGGTTACTGAACTTGAACCCACACCTTTGTTTTGAAGAGCTTAATTTCACAATATCTGTATATGATTTTGATGTAGGCGCCCTCGCGATTTCGCACAGATATCATCAATGAGATACCCGAGAAACTACATTAAGAAGAATATCCAACAACTGAAAACGCTCAGCTATTAAGGTCATTGATGACAAATGGCCGCTATATTTAATGACGGCATTGTTAACCCTACCAGGACTGAAGAGGGGGGCCCATTATGACCTCCCCCCCCCCCCCATCAATCTTCCTGCGCTGTCTCCGGAACGATAAGAAACTCCGTGATCATATTTGGGGGATTTTCAGTATATTTGCATAACTCCCCAGGCTTAGAATCATGAGTAAATTCAACATGATGGCCATGTGGGGTGCCAGAAAAGTTATTTTTTCGTCATTTTTTTCAAAATTTCTGCTTTCCGCGAGTAAAAGTGCGGAAAAATATTGATTTCAAATCAGATTATTACTGACTACTTTACCGTGCAGTTTTCGAAGGGAAGTACATAAACGAAAAGTTCTAAAAATCTGACCAAAAAATCGACCGAAAATGACTTTTTTCAAATGATGTCACTGTGACGTCATCAAAGCGGCCAGGTTGGATATTTTCACTTTTCTGCTAGTGCTTGGCCCAAAGGTATAAGTAGTAGGGAATGCACGTTACAGGTCGCGCACAAGCCTCCCAAATGCACATAGCCTCCCAAATAGCCTCCGAGCGCTGTCATACGTCATTGTCGATTTTTATTTGTATAAATTATTGCGTCTGGATATTAATAAATTATATGCGTTATAACCTATCCTAAATATAGTATAGATTTACATATGATATTATAAATAAATTCTCCGAATTTATACGTTAATTATTAATAACGATTAAATAGCCTATATTTTAGGTTTCATTCCGCTTTTACAAAAAGGTGATATTTCGATATATATTTTTATACGGGTTCATAGCAATAAATTCTCCGAATCTGTACGTTAAGGATTTAAAAACATATATTAGGTTACACGAAAAGCGTTATTGTAATTGGTATATAGCGACATTTTGTGTTGAATAATACACCGTACATTTGGTACGGCAAATATCGATTATAATTTCGCTGTATAAGAGGCGGTCATGATACATAATTGTATTGATTTTAATACCTGTCAATGCGAAGGGGTGTGTGTTGTGGTAACAGGTGTGATCGAATAACAGAAACCACTTATAACTCGCAGAACTCGATTGCAATTAGCATATGATAATATTGGGGGTTCGAATATTTATATTTACAGACCGATATCGCTTTAATTAGGGCAATTATACAATCAACGTATAGCGGGAGTTGAAAGGGTATACCGTGAAACAAATCATTATTTGAGAATCGTCTGTCGAAATATATATATATCTCTAATAGAATTCAACTTATAGCTTACTTCGGAATGGCGAATTTACTGAAAAATATCATCGAACCTAGAGAATCGTCCGTAAGTATTGTAATTTTATTGCTATCTACTCGCAGATAATACCGACTTTGTCGATATAACGATGTACATAGCGAACGGCGTTGTAAATGTTCGATTATAACTGATTTGAATACAAGGGCTACTCACTTTTAATATTTCAACTCTATATTTTTTATAGGCTAACAACTCTACGTGGGCCGGATTCGTACGAGAAAATGCGGACATTTTAGGTAGTTCCGGTTGGCCTAGTTTGGAGACTGTATTCGCCATAGATGGGGTCATTGAAACACGGCCCGTTTATAATGACGATGATTGGAATGTGGGTGTAAGAAGTCCGACGACCATCCTCCTAAATAATTCCCCTTCACTTCCGGAGATTAAAACACGTAAATGTGTAGACGAATTATCCCGTTTATTCGCACCCCGAGTTTGCAAAAGCTGTATTCAGCCATTAAGCGTCGAAGTTTGCGGAAAATGTCGCGTTAGTTTATGCCGAGATTGCGCGTGTTTTGCCCGACAGGTGTCATTCGGGGTTTTTATGTGTCCGAGCTGTTGTAGTTGTGAGTTTTGTGGTTATTGGCGAATGAAACTTTCCAAATAATCAAAAAATGGTGATAACGATAAACGACTACTATACATATTTCATTGGCTAGACGGTGGCTGAAAGAAAGAAGAACACGACTTCGGTTGTTAAAGTTCAAAGTAAATATTTATTTATACAAATGAATTTAGTAATGACAGTTTCAAAACGAAAATACAAACTGAGCAATCCTAGTACCCAAACGTCAATTTCATTTCCATAACCCTGTGAAAGAGCTGCGGATATATCGATAACGGATGTAACGGCACGCCCTGGTGGCGAAATCAACTAATCAATAGGTTTGATCGGTTGTTTTGTGTACTCGCGCGGTAAAAGTCTGTTTATTAAGAATTTACGCATCTCAACGGCAGATTCTTCGGCTTCATCGTTTGATAAGTCATCTTCCTCACGCATCCTTTTCTTAGTCGCCATTACTTTCTGATGAATCGGGTGCTGCCGTAGTTTTCTCCATAACCTGAAATTACGGACGTAGATATTTCGGAACCTTGTCTGTATTCTAGGTAAAAGCTTGTCATATGCCATCTGATGCGCAATTGGTTCATCCATTCCGCCTTCTTCGTAAACTTCCGCAAGATCGTTTATATCGGATTCATGATCATCAATCGCTTCATCCGCGACAGTGAGTGAGTGAGTGAGTGAGTGAGTGAGGGACTTTTCTTGGACTTTCCTGGACTTTAAGAACTTTTCATGAACTTTGGGAACTTTTAAGAACTTTTCATGAACTTTTGGGGACAGTGAGCGAGTGAGTGAGTGAGTGAGTGAGGGACTTTAATTGGACTTTCCTGGACTTTTAAGAACTTTTCATGAACTTTGGGAACTTTTAAGAACTTTTCATGAACTTTGGGAACTTTTAAGAACTTTTCATGAACTTTTGGGGACAGTGAGTGAGTGAGTGAGTGAGTGAGTGATCATATAAGGTCGTTTGTACAGCATTAGCCCCAGTCTGTATCCGCCCTCTGACCGGGAACCATGTCGAGTTCATGTCCGTTCTGTCGGAAGACACTCTCTCGTCGTGACAATATGCTCAGACATATGCGTCTAATGCATAGACAAGAGATACCACCGAGTCCTGCTATAGGTCCAACAAGTAGAGTAGAGCAACCCTATACGATGACGGTGAGTGAGCCTACGACGGTCGTATTACCATGCGGAAGGTCGTATCACCATGCGGGCGGAAGTATTGTCCATGGGTACGATTTTTCCAGTTACGGTAGTAATGGTAAAAATACATATACTCCAGGTCAAACTTTTGGCTACCATGGTGATCAAAATGATACCGACGCTACTGACGCCGATGATGAAGATAATGATGATGACAATGATGGCGATGATAGTAAAGGTAGTGACGACGACGCTGATGATGACGGAGAAGTTACGGATGATGATGATGACGATAATGATGATACTGCTGGTGACAATGATGACGTCGAGGATGACGAGTGTTTGTGGGATCTCTTCGCGGATGAAGCGATTGATGATCATGAATCCGATATAAACGATCTTGCGGAAGTTTACGAAGAAGGCGGAATGGATGAACCAATTGCGCATCAGATGGCATATGACAAGCTTTTACCTAGAATACAGACAAGGTTCCGAAATATCTACGTCCGTAATTTAAGGTTATGGAGAAAACTACGGCAGCACCCGATTCATCAGAAAGTAATGGCGACTAAGAAAAGGATGCGTGAGGAAGATGACTTATCAAACGATGAAGCCGAAGAATCTGCCGTTGAGATGCGTAAATTCTTAATAAACAGACTTTTACCGCGCGAGTACACAAAACAACCGATCAAACCTATTGATTAGTTGATTTCGCCACCAGGGCGTGCCGTTACATCCGTTATCGATATATCCGCAGCTCTTTCACAGGGTTATGGAAATGAAATTGACGTTTGGGTACTAGGATTGCTCAGTTTGTATTTTCGTTTTGAAACTGTCATTACTAAATTCATTTGTATAAATAAATATTTACTTTGAACTTTAACAACCGAAGTCGTGTTCTTCTTTCTTTCAGCCACCGTCTAGCCAATGAAATATGTATAGTAGTCGTTTATCGTTATCACCATTTTTTGATTATTTGGAAAGTTTCATTCGCCAATAACCACAAAACTCACAACTACAACAGCTCGGACACATAAAAACCCCGAATGACACCTGTCGGGCAAAACACGCGCAATCTCGGCATAAACTAACGCGACATTTTCCGCAAACTTCGACGCTTAATGGCTGATTACAGCTTTTGCAAACTCGGGGTGCGAATAAACGGGATAATTCGTCTACACATTTACGTGTTTTAATCTCCGGAAGTGAAGGGGAATTATTTAGGAGGATGGTCGTCGGACTTCTTATACCCACATTCCAATCATCGTCATTATAAACGGGCCGTGTTTCAATGACCCCATCTATGGCGAATACAGTCTCCAAACTAGGCCAACCGGAACTACCTAAAATGTCCGCATTTTCTCGTACGAATCCGGCCCACGTAGAGTTGTTAGCCTATAAAAAATATAGAGTTGAAATATTAAAAGTGAGTAGCCCTTGTATTCAAATCAGTTATAATCGAACATTTACAACGCCGTTCGCTATGTACATCGTTATATCGACAAAGTCGGTATTATCTGCGAGTAGATAGCAATAAAATTACAATACTTACGGACGATTCTCTAGGTTCGATGATATTTTTCAGTAAATTCGCCATTCCGAAGTAAGCTATAAGTTGAATTCTATTAGAGATATATATATATTTCGACAGACGATTCTCAAATAATGATTTGTTTCACGGTATACCCTTTCAACTCCCGCTATACGTTGATTGTATAATTGCCCTAATTAAAGCGATATCGGTCTGTAAATATAAATATTCGAACCCCCAATATTATCATATGCTAATTGCAATCGAGTTCTGCGAGTTATAAGTGGTTTCTGTTATTCGATCACACCTGTTACCACAACACACACCCCTTCGCATTGACAGGTATTAAAATCAATACAATTATGTATCATGACCGCCTCTTATACAGCGAAATTATAATCGATATTTGCCGTACCAAATGTACGGTGTATTATTCAACACAAAATGTCGCTATATACCAATTACAATAACGCTTTTCGTGTAACCTAATATATGTTTTTAAATCCTTAACGTACAGATTCGGGGAATTTATTGCTATGAACCCGTATAAAAATATATATCGAAATATCACCTTTTTGTAAAAGCGGAACGAAACCTAAAATATAGGTTATTTAATCGTTATTAATAATTAACGTATAAATTCGGAGAATTTATTTATAATATCATATGTAAATCTATACTATATTTAGGATAGGTTATAACGCATATAATTTATTAATATCCAGACGCAATAATTTATACAAATAAAAATCGACAATGACGTATGACAGCGCTCGGAGGCTATTTGGGAGGCTATGTGCATTTGGGAGGCTTGTGCGCGACCTGTAACGTGCATTCCCTACTACTGGTATAGTGTGGTAAGTTTCATCTCCTTAGCTCAAGGGGGAGGGGGGGAGGAGGAGGCGGCGAAATGTGTCCTCCCCATGCCTGGACAGACTGGTCCAAAGAGCTCAGGGCAGATAGGGTTTATTTGATGAGACTGTTAATACTGTGTGTTCTGATGAGGAAGAGTTGCATAGTGCGTCGGGTGGTTCTGTATAGGAACACATAGGGTTCTTTCGTATCAAACAAATCTCATCGTTTAGTGTACTCATGTCAGGCCCACCCCGACCTTGAGTGAACAACTAGTCAAAGTGAAAAAACCCCACGAAGTTATCTGAAAATAAGTATCAACGGTATAACATAAAGTGGGGAAATATATTTTCATAAACGATATATATGCATAAATTAATATCGGCGATATCGTTGCAGCGTATCAGCAATATGACGTCGGATATAGAGCAGTACAAATTCCCCCTTGACAAGAAGACTGAAGCGAAAGCAGAAAAGGAATTGAATGAGATCCCGAAAGAGCGAGTAGGTGCCCTTAAAGCTTTTCACGACTGGGTATTGGGGCAGCAATACTGGCTGAAATGTCCAACAGGTACGTCGTTCAATTTGCATTCAACCAACTCAGGAAGAAGGGAACATATGATACTGCTACGGAAATGAATATCAATGACCCTCGCAATTAGCTCAATAATAATTATTTTCTTGAAATAAGAATATCATCCGTTCATTCGTCAACCACCTGAATGTTGGCTCAGTGCAAAGATATTTAACTGTGGCCAGTTTACATCAATGTTTGTCATCTGTATGCAAATGACGACAACATTGTAAGGTTTCACAACTTTGTTTTTGTTTTCATCCCAGATGCAAGACTGCTGCTAGCGTTTTTAAGAACTGCTAAATTTGTTCAACTCAAAGCCAGAGAGAGATTCATAAACTTCTGGACCAAACGTTCGCAGTATCCTGATTGGTTTAGGAACTTAGACACAAAGGGAGATAAAATATTTAAAATATTACGCTCGGGGTAAGTACGATAAACCATACGCATATGTATGCATGTGGTTTCTATATGGATAACTGGACATGCAGCCAGTGTACTTTTCCAGGACAGGGTATCTATATTAGTAACCGCAAATATAAATATCTTAATTGAATAAAGCCACCATTCCATTGACTTTGCGTCTATCACTGCCCCAAAGGTGGACTGGGGGGGGGGAGGTGAGAATCCTCGCCCCAATATCTTTAATACCTCTAATTTACCAGAAAATGTGAAAATAATCTAATGGACTGCTCTTATGTCACCTTGACGGGAGGTATCTTTATGTACATGCAGCCATGAACCCCAAAATAATCTAAAAAGATACTTTTTACCACCCAAAGATTCTTATATGTAATCAATACAAAGATATTGAAATTCACAATGGTGTAGATGAGGAGGTGAACATTTTCAGATAACTAATCGTCACGGAGATTCAGTTCTCCACCCATTGTGTGCTGTCGCATCAACATAGAAATACATCCCTTGGAGCAGGTTTTCATCCTCTTGTGTAAATCTGGCCGTTTTCAGCCTCTTCTGAAAGTATGGAGGGGACAGATCGATAATCGGGGAGGTAGATTGATAATGATTAAGCCTATTAGGGCTATATGTAATCACGGAAGCGATGTGACCACAATTCTGTCTCTGTCGCGGCCCAGTTTTCATGAAAGAAGCTAAAGAGTTTGAGCTGTTGTGAGTATTTTGAGAGATTAGTCCGCATTACACCCCAGATTCGAGGCCTGTTCAATATATGATCCGTTCTTTTTCAATTAAATATACTGTCAATATAACTAAAATACACCATATCACGGTGCGAATTGATTTAATCACTCAGTTTCCGAATTGTGAGCTGAAACTCCGTGACTTTATAGCTCATTATATTGGGGGCATTTTGAGCCTATTTGCATAATCCCCCGAGCAGAGAATCATGGGTAAATTCAAGATGGCGGCCAAATGGGGTACCTTTTGGGGCAGACTGGGGGATGCGAAAAATGCCCCCCTCCCCTATATATTTCGCTATCGCTAAGGCTAGAGGTCTGAAACTTACCACACTATATCATTGGATCAAGCTCTACTAAAAAATGTAAAAAAAAGTCCAAGATGGCCCCCAGGATGACGTCATTTGACGTCATTTTCAAGAACCGCATTTTTGGACCATTTTTTGGTCAGAATTTTCGAATTTTTTTTTTTTTTTTTTTTTTTTTCGCAAAACCTGCATGATAAATGTCATCAATGATCGATCAAGGGTACCATTAGGCATGAGTGCTCGAAATGCTTGCAGCGCACGAAAGGGAATAGGTGCGAGGTGTGCTCTGCCTTGCCTGGGGATGTCTTTCAGCGCTGGCTGCGAGTTCGTTTCAGGTCCGTGGCGGCACTATCGTCCATAAACCCGGGTACTTCCGGTTCGGGTCTTCCTGCGTTCTCCCAACCCGTAGGGAGATTTATTCCGGAATCGGAACTTGACGCACGTTTTGCGCTGCTCTATCGTGCTTTGGACTTGTCCCAGGGCGCGACGACGACCAGCGAAACTGGCGCACCGATGTTCGTGGTTCCCCGTCTGGGGAGCGCCGCGTTGGAAAAGCCGCCTGCCAATTCTTCGACCAAGAAACGCAGGTCGCTTAGGCCTAAGGTTCGAGCCAAGACTTCGCGCGGCCCTTCTGAGTCTCTTGTTGACCACTCCGAACCGTCGTGTGCTCCTACGATTCCAGTCGATAGCGAAAAAACGTCCGACCCTTCTCGGGGTCCGACGGGAGACGGGACGGATAGGGGTACAACTGTGCTCGACGTGATGGCTAAGACCATCAGCCTAGCCGAGATTGAGGTCGATCAATCTACGGTCGACACGGACCCACGGGCCCGGATTGTGGCGTCGTATGGTGGCCGCGATTGCTCCGATGCCGTGCTCGCAATCGTGCCTCTGTTCAACCGAAAACATCCGGCTTCGGCCGCGACGGTTACCCGTTGGACGGAGGATATATCCAATCCGCTTGATCACGCCCCTCGAGTGACCTAGGATCTTCATCCGGCTCTGTCGTCGGCTCTATTGATGACCGGTTGCTGGAGGATTTGGATATGGAGGTCGGTTCAACTTCCGGAGAGGACTCCGTCCATGCCGTTGACTTGCACCAGGAGCAAGTGGATGCCGTCCAAAAGGGTAAAGGTAAGGGTTCTTTGCGTACGGCACCGCCCGGGTTCACTGAGCTCTTTAGAGGCCCGAAGTCCGAAGTGGCTTCGAAGTTTGAACGGCAGTCCGCCTTCTTCCTGACCGGTAGACAACATCGGGGGGATATACATTCGAACGCTACATCGCGTCGTTCAGTTGAGGAAGAGCTCAAGGCGGCAGAGTGTTCGACCACGGCCGGGTCACGAAACTGCACATGACACACACTTCGCACGTCGCTGCCCTGCAGCGTACGGCTGACGACGCGGTCTCCCGGTTGCACTCCATGGATGTGGAAGCGATTTCGAAACCCGTGGTGCTTCCGGCTGGCGACGGAAAACCGCTGTCCGTTCCCCAGGCAGCCCCCGAACTCTTACCATGGTATACAGTTGGCTACTACAACAGGGTTGGATCGTCTGACTAGGTGATAGCCAGAGTGCAGATTGCCCGATGGAGACTCTTCCTGGCCGAGTTTCGACTCAAAAAGACAATGCACAGAATCTCTTGCGCTTACCTCTCGGTACCCAAGAGCTGTTCGCCGACAGACTCAAGACTTACGCAGCTGAAGGTCATATTGACTCTCAGGAGCTTGAGTCCATGGTCAAGCAATACCAAACCCTTGCTAAGAGGAGGCGCAAAGCCAGCGTTCCCAAGCCCGCTGATTCTTTCTCCGGCTCATCGAAACCTAAGAAAGCCGGAAGAGGCTACCATGGCAAGGGGAAGGGCAAGAAAGTGTCTAGCAACTCCTCTAAACCCGCTTGGAAGGAAGGGAAGCGTACCTGACATCTCAGTGTGCGCTCCTCCACTGCCCAGGACACCAACTTCCAGCTCAGCACAAGTTGCGGGGGGGGGGGGGGGTGCCGGACCCGTCACGTCAGTGTCGGTGCCGGGAACTGCCGGTCGGAGGCCGTCTAGCGCACTTCACATCTTGGTGGAATCGGCACAGCGCAGACGGCCTTGTAAGGCAGATTGTCGCGGAAGGATATACTCCAAATCGTTCTCCTCCGCTAACAGGGATCCCAATGGAGACCTCGTTACCTCAAGACCCGTCAGATTTTCATAATACGGGACGAGGTAGCTTTCCTCCCCGCCAATGCGGCTGTAGTAGAGGTGAAGGATCCGGCAACGGATCCGGGGTCTTACAGCAGGGTGTCTTTGGTGTCCACGAAAACCGGGGAATGCCGACCGGTCCTCAACACAGGCCCACAAAACAAGCGTTTTGGGGGGTGTGGACGGTGGTATTACGGTGAAGTGTCGAAATATGGGGTTTCTATATATAACCCCATGCTTTATATAAATCCACATCAAGGTGAGAAACGGACTTTGGATGAATCGAGAAATAAACGGTTTATCGCCAAGCAAAATACATCAGCATATTCTACAAGTATCACTTTATATATTTCCGTCGTCAAATCAGTAAATTTGTGCAATTTTTTACCTTTGACAGGCGATTCAAAATCCAACCAGACTGTCCATCCATCTAGGAACAGCCCGATTATGGCGGGCTTCGTTCTCAATTCTGATTGGTCAATCACGACAGCTGATCAGTGCGTGACCGCTCTTGCTGGAGGCGTGTCGCGACTGACCAATCAGAATTGAGAACGAAGCCCGCCATAATCTAACTGTTCCTAGATAGACGGACAGTCTGGTTGGATTTTGAATCGCTCGGCAAAGGTAAAAAATTGCACAAATTTACTAATTTGACGACGGAAATATCTAAAGTGATGCTTGTATAATATGCTGATACATTTTGTTTGACGATAAACCGTTTATTTTCTCGATTCACCCAAAGTCCGTTTCTCACCTTGATGTGGATTTATATAAAGCATGGGGTTATATATAGAGACCCCATATTTCGACACTTCACCGGAATACCATCGTCCACACACACCCCCCCCCCCCCAAACGCTTGTTTTGTGGGCCTGTGGTCCTCAATCTGCTACCCCTCAACCGTTACATTCGCATCGAGAGATTCAAGATAGAGACTCTTCGATCTGTACGAGCCGGCCTACAGGTCGGCATGTGGGCCGCATTAATAGATTTGAAGGACTCATACTTTCACGTGCCGATTCACTCGGACTATAAAAAGTACCTGCGGTTCGCCATCGACGGCAAGCTATTAGAATTCCAAGACTTACCGTTCGGAATTACATCTGCCCCACGAGTTTTCACACGGGTAGTGGATGCCCTATCGGTCGTCCTACGGAGGTGTAGTGTGGATATCATCACCTACATCAACGACTGGCTGGTCAAGGGACCGTCGGAAACGGCGGTCATCTATGCGATCTGGTGGACACTATTTCTTGCGCTGGATGGTCAACGTACCCAAGTCAGCGCCGTCACAGTTGTTCATACATCTGGGGATTCAATGCGATCTCCGGATCGGGCGGATCTGGCCTGCTCCGCTGCCCTAGATCTGCTGGAGGAGATGCTCGCGGTGTTCTTCACCTGTCGAGCTCTCCCTGCGAGAGAGTTCTTGCGACTTCTGGGTCGACTGGTTAGTCTGGGAGAAGTGGTCAACTACGGTCCACTTCGAATCAGACCCATACAAATGTACCTAATGTAGTTCTGGGAAACAGAGCACGGGTCATTCGAACCAACCAATCCCGAAAGACTCGAATCTATTAGTTGCGGAACCGAGACAGTCTCTTCTCGCTGGCCCCGTTGCATCCGCCGAAATTGATTCTAGTCTTATATACGGACGCCTTCATGGACGGCTGGGAAGTGCATCTGGACGAGAAGCTAACACAAGGAATGTGGACCGCCGACAATGTGGAAGTTGTTCTGGTAAGGCCAGAAATATCAACGATGGTCGCGTACATAAACAAGTAGGGAGGGACCACATCCCCCAGCTAGGTTTCATGACCTGGAAGCTATTCCAGTGGTGCATAAGGCATCAGGTGGCTCTGCGAGGGGCGCATATTCCGGGCATCAGGAACGTGCTTGCGGACTCCCTGTCTCGTCAACAGAGAGTTCGTCCGACCGAATGACAGCTGAACGACGTGGTACTCAGACAAGTCTTGTTTCAGTGGTTGACTCCTCATGTAGATCTATTTGCCACGAAGGACGACAAAAAGCTCCCAGTATATCTGAGTCCGTTTCCGGATTCATCGGCACACGCTCGCGCGATCAGGAATGTACGCTCACGCATATCCACCGGCCATACTGATTCCCATGGTTCTCAAGAAGATCGAGAGCGAGAATTGCCTAGTCATTCTAATCACTCCTTTCTAGCCGACATGATCGTGGTTCACGAGTCTCCTCGACCTTGTCGTAGACTACCCACGCAGACCTCCTCACACAATGCCGGGGCGTCGAGTTCACGACAACCCAGGGATTTTCAAGCTAACTGCATGGAATCTGTCATCGAATCTTGAAGTCAGGAGGGTTTTTCTCAACAAGCTGTCAGCCTCATGGCACAATGTAGAAGGACCTCCACCAGACGGGTTTATAAATCTAAACTCCGTCTGTTCTCGGAGAGGTGCGTGAGAAACAATAACAATCCCTCTCAAACAACTCCGAGAGAAGTAGCAGACGTCTTCGTATATTTATACGAAGAAAAGTGACTACAACTAGTCATTATATCTGGTCACCGGTCTGCCATAGCGACAATCCACCCTGGTTTTCGTGACGGGTCTAAGGTTACGAAAACCACTAGACGACCTGATCCCCAAGGCATGGTCCACCTACGACCTCGGGTGAAGAAACTGCCTCCTGCATGGAATCTCGAATTGGTCCTAAATGCACTTTCGAGACCAGCTTTCGAGCCCATTATGTGTCAGGCCAGCCTTAAGATCTTGACACTTAAAACTGTATTTCTCGGCGAAGATCTGAGATCCATGCTCTCTTCGCCGAGTTTTACGGGCGAAGTTCTGCTACTTCAGCCACGGGCTAAATTTGTGTCGAAAACGGAGACTATCAAACATGGAGCAAAACCATTGGTTTTAGCTGACCTAGGTAAGTTGACGATCAATTCTTATGTCCGGTGCGTGCTGTGAAGTACTATATCGAAGCTTCCAAAAATCTTCGAAATTCAGACAATCATTTGTGGATTATTCATCAAATCAATAACCACAAACCGGCATCATCGCTCGATGAATTGTTGAAACCATTCAGATGGTCTATGCAGCTGCTCAGACTAAGGAATTTGTTTTCGCCAAAGCTCATGAGACCAAAGCGGTAGGCACTTCGGAAGCGTTATTTAAGGGAGCTTCACTTGGTGACATCATGGGCGTTGATCAGTGGAGATCTGAGGCTACTTTTATCAAGTATTATCTCCTTGACCCTTCTACGTCGATAGCTAGCATTGGAATGGCTACTCTCACTAAAAGGTTGAGCAATGCCGCACACACTGTTCCGGTACCTTCCGTTAGAAAGCGCGTTTCCAGCACTCATGTCCAAAGGGACCCGTCCGACGCCAATGCATCCTCTGGGAACGGGCCTCGGCTGGAATCAAGAAAGTGAGTATTTTAGATTCAGCACATCTAATTTTTACCCTTTGTATATCTGCTCGATTTATTAGGGTTTTCCCTAGAAGGTGTACCAAAAGAAAGCTCGGACTTTCACCTGAGCGGCGCTCCCTCAACAGAGGCCTGGGTTACATATCAATGGCGGCTTTTACACTTCACATTTGTATGCAGGTATTTACCTTTTGTCTTTGGTTAGCCAACCCGCCGGTGTTCCCACAAATTCTAGGGTTCTCCAACAGTATTGCATGCTATTAATTATTATGCACAAGGTAAGTATTAGGTGTCTTGATATAAAATGATAAGGGTTTTGTAACCCCTCATTTTATGAAGACCCTTATACTTACCTTGCTGCACCCCAACTGTATTGCATAATATTGATTATTATGCACAAGGAAAGTATAAGGGTCTTTCATGAAATGAGGTTACAAAAACCCTTCTCATTTTCGGCAATATTTGCGAAAAAGGATGGAACACATGCACCAAGGCATTTTTATGTGGTAGCACACAGGGATGGATAATTGTAGCTCCGGGGTCACTGTAATATTTGCACATGCTCAGAATAGGCTGTGGTGAATTTGCTGCTTAATTCAGCCATAGCCTTCCGCTTTCCCGTCCAGACAAAACAATGTTTGAGTGTTGAGAATATCTCGTGGTGTGGAAGTTTCATTTTCATTATCTCGATCACCTCGTGGTTTTATCTTCCTTATATTCTCTCTCTCACTGTCAATTCCCGCAGATTGTGCTTCATCTTGCCCGGCCAGGACTCTGAAGGGAGAAAGATCCTAATGGGACGATGGGGTATGTATATCTAACTGTAGTCAGTTCCAATCAATTAGCATGTCCTCAAGTAATATTATCACGATGTGTACAAAAGGAAGATGCTAAAGTCCATTTAAGTAATTGTCTAATTTGACTAATTAGCTCCACATAAATTTTCTTATTCTTTCGGCGTATTCAACTAGCTGAACTCTATAAAAGAGTCTTGAAGTCGATAATATATTACCCCGTGAATTAAATTTGCAATTCACCGCAAATAAAACTCCATAATAGTTGTTCTAAAGTACCGGGCTAAATTGCATAGGGTGACGTCATAATGTATTATGTTCAAGCGGTCAATTTAACGAAGGCCGTATAAAGTAACAGGCGGTCAGTGGGGGTGTCGCTAATAACCCTTGTCTATTAACCCTATCTGGACTGGGCATTTTGGGGCCTATCCAGGCTCCGCCCCCCGCCCCCCCCCCCCCCCCACGCCCCTAATTATTTTCGCCCCCCACCTAGCCCCTAATTATTGTTCTTACTACATCATCTGAGGGGCTGAATCTTACTACAGTATACCCTTTGGTCAAGCTCTACTTAAAAATGTAAAAAACAATTCAAGATGGCCACTGTGGTGACGTCACGGTGACGTCATTTTTAAAATCGACATTTTTTATGATTTTTTGGTCAGATTTTTCAATTTTTCATCTAAGGTAATTTCTCCGCAAGAAACTGTCAGAATAGTTTTTTGCTCACTTTTCATCGCGGAAAAATATGACAAAAACATCAGTTTTCTGGTTCTCCACGTGGCCACCATCTTGAATTTACGCATGATCCTTTGCTCGGGGATTATGCACATAGGTCCAAACTGATCCCAATATCACAAACATCATAAATATCATCATAAATAACATAAATATCATAAAGTCACCGACAATCAGCTCTCCATTTTTTGCCGTTCCGGAGATAGCGCAGAAAGTTTGGTGGGGGAGGTGGGGGGGGGGAGCATTTTGGACCACCCAGTCCAGGTTGGGCTGAAATTGCCGAATGTCAAACCGCGGACACCTCTTTGGCGTGTACGACATTATTCACCTTTTTCCTAGCGAACACTAATACATACCGGCACCCTATATGCAACTGGGCCCCGGTACATGAATCAAATAATTGATATAGCAAGAATTAAAAAGTTATTTCAAGCGTAATATTGTATCAATATCACGAAATAATTGTAAACAGTATGTAGAATTCAGTCTGTTATAGACGCAAAAAAAAAAAAAAAACCCAACAAAAAAAGAAAAAAAATGCCGGGCTATTCATTGATCTTCGACAAGCTCCAAACTTTAGTTGATGACAGTCTCCCGGTAGTATCGCTTATGATTATGGTGAAATATTTTAGTGAAAGCAACAAATCTCAACGGGATAAAAATAAATGATAGAAATAAATGACAAGCATATTCAAATTCTGCACCACAATCACAATCGGGAATATCAGTTGAATTGACCCGTATTAAATTAGCTAAATAATATATAGTAGGTCGGCCCCAGTGACCTCCAGCGAGGGTTTTAGATAATTTAATTACGAATCACCCACCTCTGAAACTGCCGTACATCTAATCTCTATCCCATCCTGCGCACTATTTTTAAATCTTGCGCACTATTGTGAAATAGTGACGCATATATCGCCGATATATCTGTCATATCCGATATATATCTGTCGAAAACTTCAACTCTCTACGCGCCATGTTGGTGACGTCACGGTATATGTGTGCTGGCCGTTTGCACTTGAACATGGCGCGTATAAAGTGGAAGTTGTCGACTGGAAAATTCAGACGGCGATATATTCGTTACTATTTCACAATAGTGCGCAAGATTTTAAAATAGTGCGCAGGAGATTAGATGTACGGCAGTTTCGGAGGTGGGTGATTCGTAATAAAATTATCTAAAATCCTCGCTGGAGGTGAGTGGGGCCGACCTATAGCCCTCATACTCGTGAGGGCTATATATTATTTAGCTAGTATTAAGTGTCTACATTTAGTTGACTGCAATTGTGCCTCATCTTAGTGTGAATAATATTAAGATACCTGCTGTCGAAATGATAATATTTAGAAGTGAAATTGTTGAAGGTAGTTAAATTGCCTTTGAATATTTTTAACGAATCCGCACTTCCTCTTTCTGAACTTCGTTTGTTCAAGCGAACGATCCTTGCTGAAGGGATAGCATAATTGTCAAAATTACGAAGATTATAACGAGGAGGTCTTCAGATCTTTTACGTCATCACGTGCTTCGCTTGTTGATTTTCTAAAGAAGAGTCCTTCTTCTAGTTTCTCAGTCAGTAAAGTACGAAGACATTATCTCTACAGCAGCGTATTGACATATGTCAGGTGAAACGGACTGCTTCAAACAGTGGAATACTTTAGTAATTTAGTTCCAATGAGTAGATTTTCCGAAAGTGTTGTCAATGTTTTCACCAGTCTGTACTTTCAGACTCAAGACCTATGATATATTCATTATTTATTTTATGTATGGTGTGGTGGGCTAAACGGTGTACCGCGATATGACAAAATGGTGTCCCGCAGCTGTAGTACATGAAGCAATATTGTTTCCCAGATCGACTACTACATTGTTGCTGTATCTTTGTCTCGCAGGTTTAATGGATCATTCCGGAAAATCATTAACACGTGACGATTATTTTGCTGCTTCCATGGCTTTCTTGGATTTGGTGCTCCAAAACGAGGAGGGACAAGTCAATGGCTTTGTCTTCCTGCACGACGCCGGTGGAATAACCGTGAAACATCAGGCGTTCTTAGGAATTGACCCATTCTCAAACATGATCTCTTTTTTTATTGTGAGTGAATGTTTTATCTTGGGTATTAATGCACCTATATCTGTGAGTTAGAGCCATCACCAAATTTCACTATCACAATTCAAGTAGTGACGGCCAACGCCTTTCAAAGGTTGGTTGGTTGGTTGTTTGAATTTTAACGTCGCACCTAACCTTATTGGTCACACGGCGGCGATGACCCAAACAAACGTACATGTACCCTAACCAAAAAAACAAAACAAAAATTGAATTTCGAATTTTGAAAATTAGGCTGTACAGACACTGATCACAATGGATCCTCAGAGAGCCCAATCTGTTTGGTACTTTAATCTACCTCCTGTGCCAAACAAACATGGTATGGTGAACCATGCTGCCCTAAGCTGGAGGGCTGCCTTTCAAAGATGAGTGCAGATGTTATGCCATCACCTATCGAGAAACATGGTGAACTGTAAATATACATTCATGGCTCTTTTACCAGGCCTCGTCCACCAAACGCTTTACCGTATCTCTGGAATGCTCCTGGAAAATTTCTTTTTATATTGGTGTTATTTTGGGCCTATTTCCACAGCCGACTGAGACTGACATATATTCCCCAAACCCATAACCTCTGGCTGGAATATAGTCCTCAAAGCTGACTGTTAACAATGATCGAACTTGCATTGAAGTAGTAGATAAAAGACATCTGGGGTCGCATTGACCTTTGTGCACTAAGGCCGCCGTGAGTGAGTGAGTGAGTGAGCTTGATTGGAGCTCGGAAGTGACATCATCGTACGCATGCGCACGCATCTGTGGTGCATCCGCACCCTGGTGTACCCTATGCTCTACGGAATATAGGGTACAGGGTGCACCACAGGGGTGTGCGCATGCATACGTTGACGTCACTTCCGAGCTCCGAGCTCCACTCACTCATTCACTCACTCACTCACTCACTCACTCACTCACACACCATACACACACAGGCTCTCACACACACCCCCACACACGCAACCACACACACACACACTCATTCGCACTCACTCACAGGTAACTCTACCAGGTAGCTGGATGAAAAAATGCGCTTATCTCCTCCAAACACACTCCATTGCACCTCCGCAGCTTCTTTTTCTCCACTACTCCGAAATGATTCATAAATAGGACGGGAGTTTTCCCAGAAAATTCCCCGAAGAGCAAATATATTTTTACGAATGGTTCACACTGATGGCGCTTGGACGAGGATATGGGGCTACCACACACCGAGGCCGTGGAAAATGCAATCAGAATGCACAAACAACTGTTTCAGGACATGCTGCTTGAACAATATCCTGGCCTGCCGGTGAGGATTAGAACCTACGGACAATGGCGAACATGACCGAACATTGAACTTTCTCAATGGACGGCTCTTGGTTGGATAAGAGCAGCGGAGAATACCTCTAACGGGCAAGAACGAATATGACAGATGCAACCCCAAATGGGGCTTCTGATTGGACAAGAGCAACGCAACATACCCAACGCGGCTCCCCCAGCGTGGGTATGATGTACGGAAGGGGATAATGAAATGAATGACCTGTCATCCTTGGTGTTGCTGTTGTTTTCTCCGGTCTATATCACGGCGTCAAAGCAAAATGCTAGGGCGTTAAGGCGTAACGACAGGCGTTGACGGGCGTCACCGCATTTCGATGAATTAGTGTCATTTCCCTGGAATATCTAGAAAACTTCGTTTCAGGTCTAATTCACCAGAGCGTTGTAGCATTAAGCTTGGCGTTAGTGGATGTTGCTAAAAGATGACACCTCACACGATGCATTCGAACCACGGATGGTCCATTTCTACCATAAACACCTTCACACCCCCAAAGCGCTCATTTTCGCTACTACTCGAACTGATACATTTGGACCAAGAATGGTCCATCTCTACCAAAAATGAACCCATACAATGCCTGGTTTCTGTACTACTGTCAGACTGCGCATGCGCAGAATGATGAAACCGGATTTAGGCACCAGTCCAATCCGACGCTACCCCAAGAAAACTTCAAAACAAGGCCTCATACTAGACAATCGGGCCACTGTGGGTTCATCTCGACCTCAAAACGTGCTTTCAAATACATTTTTTCTACTGCGCATTCGCAGATAGACGCTATTCCCACCCCACACCCATCTAGTTGGACACTCCTTCACGAGAGCTTTACACTGATACCTCCCACGATCCATTCGATCCAAGACTGGCCCACTCCGACCCTAAAACGTCCATTCCAATGCCCTTTTTCCAAAATTTCCTGTCTGCGCATGCGCAGAATTTTGAAAACGGACGACACACTAGTCCAGTGGGATGGGCTCCATGAATGCTACACTATAACACCTCCCACGCCCCATTCGTACCAAAAGTGGACCCCAAAACCACCATGATTCCCCATGGTTTAGGTGTAAAGTCCATGTTCCGCTTTTTATATTTTCGAAAAAAGAATTCCTAATTTTACATACACACACTCACCCACCCTGCCTCTCTCGACTGGCCCCATCCACTGGGAAGCCATTTGACCCCTCTAGACCTGGTTGATAGGGGTTTTCCCTATTTTAGGGATGAAGTCCGTGTTTCGATTTTTATATTTTCGGAAAAATCCTAATTTTACATGCACCCACCCATGGCTTGATCGCCCAGGAGGAGCGCCTCAGACCACCCACGAACCATTAGGACCACTAGGAGCACACCTCGACCCCAAAACGTCCATTCCCATGCCCTTTTCCTGCTGCACATGCGCGGAATTACGTCAGTTCCACGTCAAACCCATCCAGTCGGATGCTCCCTCACGCGTGCTTCGCGATGACACCTCACTCGACACAATCGGACCATTAGCGGTCCACCTCGACCCCAAAACGTCCACCCCAGCGCTACTTGCCCAATGCGCATGCACACAGTGACTTTTTCAAAAAAGTTTCGAGATCCCGCCCATCGTGTTCCACGGGGCGAGACGAAGAAAACATGATCCCACAACCCATACCGCAAATGAGCATGAGTGGGTTTTCCAGTGGGACAAACAGTGTCCACTGAGCCAGTATGGGCCTATTCATCCCAGCGGTATTGTGATCAGCTCTCGTGTAGATATATGAGGATATTTTCAACCTTGCCTAGTACGTGGTGACTCGTGGTGTAGTGGATAACGTGTCGTCGTCTGGAGAGAGCAACGCGAGTTAGAGTCCCGCTGGGACCCTTTCTCTTCTCTCGCTGTATGGCTATGACGAGGGTTCCCCACTTGCCATTTATGCTGAGCATACTGATGGCGATATTGTCGGGGACCCTGTTCCATGCATTCCATTGATGCCTTGGCATTCAAGGCTTATTGACCCTTCTATTCGCCCGTACATTGCCGCACATTGTCGAAGATTCCCGGACATCGCCGAAGATTGTCGGACATTCTCGGAGAGTCTCCCCCCCCCAAGTATTTGAAGTCTCGGGACTATTTTCTGCCCGCGGAAACTTCTCCCCGGAAACGGAAGCGATCGCATCACCGCCGGACCGCATCATCGCAGTTGATCGCATCACCGCGGAGGAATACATCTCCCTTCTCTCGCTTTATGGTTATGATGAGGGTCACTTGCCATTTATACTGGGCATACTGCTGGCGAAATTGTCGTGGACCCTGTTCTATGCATTCCATTGATGCATTGGCATTCAAGGCTTATTGATCTTTCTATTCTCCCGGAGATGACCGGACATTGCCATACATTGCCGAAGATTTCCCGACATTGCTTGACAGTCCCAAAGAATCTCCCCCCCCCTCCCCCCGCGTATTTGAAGTGTCGGAACTATTTTCTGCCCGCGGAAGCTTCTCCTTGAAACCGGAAGCGATCACCGCCGTACCACATCACCGCAGACGACCGCATCATCGCGGAGGAATACATGCCCCCAGGGGTCACTTCCGGTAACGTGATGGTCACGTGATCTTTGTCGGAACTAGAGGGGCCTTGACCTCTGGCGGCCGTGCGGCCTTAGTGCACAAGGGCAATGCAAACCCAGATGTCCTTTATCTATAATTCATTGATAGTCCTCAAATCTGACTGTTAAAAATGATCGATCTTGCATTGAGAGTCACATGTTGAGTAGAATCAATGGCATGCAGGGGGTAGTCATAGTGGTGCCAGTTTCCGTCATCTTGGCAAAATTGTTTTGCCCACTGATTCCATCTCAAGAACAAGTTTGCTAAATTTCCACTATCAAATATTTTCACAATCGGGATCAGTAATATGAACGCATATCTTTCAGCTCGGAAAATAACACAGTTGTAGGTTGATACCAGCTTTAATCGAAAATGATAACCCATTCTCTCTCACTTATGGATTCTCATTAGAACACATACTTTCCTGGCTCTCTTTATAGCAACTCTCTTCAAAATTGATCTGTTACAACACATATAAGGAAAGTGGGAAGAGGTGCCGACATACTGACTGCGTCACATGACTTCACAGAATAATCTTATGGTTAACCTACCTAAAGCACATACCAAGAATCTAACGATTCGTGATATGTGTTGTATCTCAGGTACGCTTTTATTGTACCTGTTCATGTGGCAACTTGGATGATATGACCACACGGCCCCTAGCAGCGGCATAAGCGGTATTAGATACAAATCTAGAGAGCTATGATGGAAATGCTCTGACAACTCGTATACTGGAAATTGGTGAGCTGTTTCGCTGTGACAACTCGTACATTGGAGATTGGTGAGCTGTATCGTCGTCAGATGTAAATGACGGCATTTAACACAAAAGACTAGTCTGCAAGGCCCGATGTCGACCCAGCATCAACTTCCCACAAATGCCAACATATATCAAAGACCAAAAGGTCTGTACAGGGGGCGGGCCTCGGGGACGAAACGTCCACCAGCAGAATCTCGCCATATACAGGTAAAAATTACAACACATATAAGGGAAGTGGGAAGAGGTGCCGACATACTGACTGCGTCACATGACTTCACAGAATAATCTTATGGTTAACCTACCTAAAGCACATACCAAGAATCTAACGATTCGTGATATGTGTTGTATCTCAGGTACGCTTTTATTGTACCTGTTCCTGTGGCAACTGTATCCTATTTGTCCAGTCAAATTGAGGTTTGACCCACCACAAATTGCAACAGAATTGTTTTTGCTGCATTGCATTTCCGAAAGGTCTCTAGAATAACATACTAAAAGTCTACCAACAGATATGCATGGGAAATATATTAAATTTCAAGTTGAAATTTGAGGTATTTTTTGCGAAATTTCATTGTTTACCTGTTTTTTTGCTCCTATAAGAAAACCTTGTGTTTTTGCTCCTATAAGAAAACCTTGTACTTGGTACTAAGCGTGAAAGAAATGGGTCATTACTTACACTCATTTCATTTGTTATCATATCAAGGTTATACTCAGCCTAAAATAATACCCTTGCACGAAAATATTTATGGAGAAATTCAAAATGGCGGATGTATGGGGTCATTCTAAATCTGAACGTTTTACCATTTTCATGACAAACCAGGCAATCTATTTGGGTTTTTTTAGCTGGACCCAAAACAAATTGCAACAAAAATGTTTTCACTGGTATGCATTTCTAATAGGTTCCCAGAACAACATACTAAAAGGTCTACCAAAATCTATTTGGTGGAGATACGACTTTTTTTGAAAACAAGGATACGCCATTTTATAATACATAATAGGCCATTATGCCCCATATAAGCAAGGTAGAATATTGTTTTTTCCGTGAATAAGGACAGTTAATCAAGAAATCCAATTAATACATGACCCAGGGTACAGCATGCCATGATGGTGACAACATGTGTCTTCCCGGTGGATTTGCTCATGAGCGTAGATAGCAAACTGATAGTTCAGCATCAGGCTATATGAATTATACATGGTAATATTCAGTCAATTAACATTTTTGCCATTAGCATAATCATCTGAAAGAGGAATTCTCTCCCAAAAATAAATGAAATGATAAGCTGTGATATATTTTCCTTCAACCCATAACTGTCACAGACAATATTTCCAAAAACCCACTCATGGAGATATCTCTCTATTATCAAAACATGTGCCTTGTTGAAAAATACAGCTCTGCAAACCATTAATGATCTATCGCAATTGTGTGTCAGATATGTTTTGACGAAAGAAGAATAATTATGCAGATCCTATCATCTAATCATCAAACAAATAATAATCTAGATTATAGGCAAACTTCTACCATGTTCTACCATGACGTTCTACCATGCTATTTACCATGTTTCATTTTACATTTTCAACAATATACGCCATGCTCTTACAGATGCATCTTCTTCAGCTGCAATCTTTCTTGCAGCTGCACCTGATAACCTCAAAGAATGCCAGTGGAACTGGTGGCAGTTCAGTTTTCACAGAGAGAAGCCGTCCACCCTCATTCCTGTGGCTGCAATGGATGGTCTTCCCCTTTCCACTCTAAACACGCGAACCTTGATACTTAGCTGATGCTGATGTTGGTGGAAGGTTTTGTACCTGCACATATATGGTTCGTTTTTGTCACAGAAACGCTTGTATCTCATGAAGACAATTGCTTCGTCACGGTTACCACTGTATAAACACACAAGCAGCTGCAATAGATAACCTCCATCGGGACTCCCAATGACCTGGTTGAACACTTCAGCTTGTTGTCTAAATAGCTCATTGAGCGTTGTTTTCTTTACGGCCGCGCATTTGCCAATGCCATATGGTCAGTATACTGTGTCACAGCCCTGAATGGCATTCACAAACAGCCTATTTGTGCAGACTTGCATTCACAGCACAGTGTTTTTTGAATTTGGTGCTAATACTGTTATATGGAATATGGAATAGGTCTTTGGATTATGGACGCGGATATTCTCTAATGGACGACGGCTGGATTATGAATGACGGACTAGACGCTTGTAATTTGTCTTCTTGACATTCCAAACCATCCGTTTCTTTGACATCTACTTTCAGACAAGAGAGAATGCATTGTCATCCTTGTCTGCATGAAAACAGAGCAAAACTAACAGGTCAATATCATCACCAACCAAAGTTGTGTTGCTTTCAGTCGATTAAACGGCAGCTTTTACAATAAAAACATCCGCATATGAAACATCCCGCCCTTTCCAACTGGTCACTCATAAGAGTAATGAACTGCTACTTGTTGACGTTTGCTAGGAATTCGTCTTTCTTTGACTGAATGACCATGTCACTAGCAAGGCCGGAGAGTTTGGAATGTCAAGAAGACAAAGGCTGTGCTGGGAATGCAAGTCTGTACAAATATGTTGCTTGTGCATGCCATTCTAGACTGTGACACAGTGTTCTGACCATATGGCATTATTGATAAAGGTGCTGCATTGAAGAAACAACTGTCACTGAGCTATTTCGCCAACAAGCTGAAGTGTTCATCCAGGTCATGCGAGTACCGACGAAGGTCATTTATTGCAGCAGCATAGAAAACGCTTATATGTTTATACAATAGTAACCCAGACGAAGGAATTGACTTGAGAGGAAGACCATCCATTGCAGTCACAAAAATGGGAATGGAAAATTCAATTGTACTCTCCCTGCGAAAACTGATCTGCCACCAGCTTCATTGGTTACTTGAGGTTTTCAGGTGGAACTGCAAGAAGGATTGCAGCTGAAGCAGATGCGCCTGTAAGGATCATTGCCTGGATTGTTCAAGTGTGTCTGGAGAATGCAAGCGACTGAGCTGTGCAAACGCATCAAACCCAGACCTTTAAAAATGACATTGGCGAAGACTGGTATTGGGATTGATAGTGCTGTGAAACATTCCTCAACTTATGGCGGTGTTCATGAGGAATAACAATAAAAGACATCAACTATATGTATGAGAAGTCACTTCCCCTAATAATATGTTACCATGAACCAGAATGTAAAATGAAACATGATAAGTTATGCCGTCAACTTTGCCTATAATTCAAAGTATTATTTGTTTGATAACTAAATGATATATTAGGATCTGCATAATTATTCTTCTTTCATCAACGACATTTGTCTTACAAACAATTGTGATTGATCATAAATGTTTGGCAGATTGTCGTTATATATCTGAACTATTGCTAAACGCGACGTTGAATCTAATTTCTCTCTCTCTCTCCTGACTGGCAAGGCTGCATTTTATTCAACAAGGTACAAACACTATTGAATGTCGGACCTGACACTTGCTACGTGCTTGTGAAATTAGAGTTATATCTTTATAGGTTGATGAAACTATTGTCTGTGATTGTCATAGGTTGAAAGAAAATATATCACAGCTTGTCAGTTCCCTTTCGGATAACCATGTATCATTATATACCCTGGTGCTGAACTATCGTTTTGTTATCTACTTTTATGAGCAAATCCATTGGGAATGCAAATGTTTTCACCACCATAAAATAATGTATCCTAGATCATCATGTATTGATTGGATTTCTGAATGATAAACTGTCCTTATTCAGAGACAAACCAATATGTTCTACCTTCTTATAGGAAGCATGATGGTGTATCATGTATCACGTATTTGTTTTAGAAAAAGTCGTATCTCCACCAAATAGATTTTGGTAGACTTGTAGTATGTTGTTTTGGGAACCTATT
>JAVTVY010017548.1:0-63850 GCA_036873755.1 Hanleya hanleyi
TATAGATAATGGATACTTCTAAACGAGTGTTAATCTTCTTGATTGCAGAAGTATTAGAGACATGGTTTTATATTAAAGTGAATGGGGACGAAAACTGGGGGTACGAGAGAACCTGTAATATATAGGACAGAGAAATGCCGATGTATGGTGGGTGGATTTTGACATATCGTACTATCGTAAACATCGCAGCGCGTCTAACGATTTTTTTTTGCAAGAACGACAGTGTCACACTATAGTCTGTTCATTTTAATTAGTCATCTGCTTTGGAGCTTGTCAAAAATGAGTGGTTAACTCTTCATAAATTTTCTTTTTTGCATCGAGTAAAACAAACTGAACTTTATAAAATGACCAACATTACTCCTTCATATCGATAATATACCACGCTTGGAATGACCGGTGTTTCATGTACCGGACCTCAATTTCATAGGGAGACATAATAATATATTCGTGTTTACTACCACAAAGGTCAACAATGTCGTGTATGGTCATACAGGTTGTGCGGTTTATCATTTGGCAATTACATTGGGCATGGGATAAAAGCGACACTCCCGTGGACTGCCTGTTATTACCTCATACGGCATCAATGACCTTTGTGCCAGTGAGCATGAATACATTATGATGTCGGGGCATAATTGGGGCCGGGTACATGAAACAACTGCACTGGAGTTTTAAATGATGATCATTTTGTGGAGTTCAGTTTGCTCTACACGCTGCGAAATAAAATTTATGCAGAGAAAAGTACTGATTTTTGACAAGCACCAAAATAGAGGACTATTTAGAATGGACATAGTTTAGTACGATTCGATGGCACGATGGTACGATTCGACCATATGATAATACGATGCCAAAGATACAATATCATGATAATATGAAAAAGAGATTTGCAGCTTATCACCGTTCATACATGTATGTATAACCAGAAGCAAATCAATTCGCATGCTCCCAGACCAGGTCACGTGACTTGATGAATATTGATCAGAGAGCCCAGGTCACATGTCAGTAACGCGTTAACCTGCGATAAATAGACCATGCAAACTGAATGTCCAAGTGCATATGTATTCTTGAGTACCGATATCAAATTCTTGGACATGATGGATTTTGATATTCGGGCTAGTGCTTGTCGCTTAGAAGCCGCTTACAAACAGGAATATATTATTCAATTATAAATAAACAACAGATCCAGTAATAAGGGCATTTTGGGGACAAATTCGCCATTATCAGTGGTTTTGGGGCAAGATATATAAACTGCCTCATTCTATTGGTTTCCAGGTTTGAGTAACCCGAATCTGGCCTTATTTTGGCGATTCGGGGCAATATTTCATTTGAGAGTCGCGATAGAGGTCATTCGAACCAGAGGTCAATTGTAGGTATAACACCAAAAGAACCACAAATAATACCATAGAGGTTTGTGGCATTCTCCGATTCTGATCCTATTTTGAAGATTTGAGGTCAACCCATTTTGGGGTCAAAGGTCAAAGATCAACAGTTACCACTAAGAACAATCGAACGAAGAGTATTCAGGAACAAATTATATTAAAATATTCCGGAGATGACATCTGCTGACAAAATGCTATAACTATGCCGCTACGCCGCTATGTGTATTTAAATGTTCGAAATACAATACAAAGACCGCTTTAGCAACAATATACCAATGATTATTGGTATCTATACCTTCTGGTTTGCGCTATCAAGGAACTGTGAAGTCGGGTCGCACCCAGTAAGGCTGTGGAAGAGGGGTAGTGCCAAGGATTTGACGGACCGAGATCGGAACAAACGGTATGGACTGAATGTCACAATATTTCTTTGCAGTACCGAAGTCCACCAAGAGTTCCGATAGACCGAGGGTCTTCAAAGACCGGACATCGCTGTCCATCGTGCGAACATAGGCTGTTGTATGACCCTTCTCCGTGGCATGTGCTAGATGCAGGAGGACCCTAGTGTCCGCCTCGGAATGGTTGCACGGTTGAAGTATTGTGAGGTCATAACGCCTGTTGAAGAACACGGACTCAAAACGGGTACACAGAAGGAGCTTTCCGCTCATGTTAGTCTTGGACATCTGTGTGCTGATGAATGAGAACGGCTCCTTTTTGTTAACATCTTTTAAGAAGCCGCTGATCCATTCATACTTCGGGATTTTAGGGGTTCAGGAAAAAGTATTGTGGTATTCCAGTCCAAACCATCTGTTCCGATCTTGGTCCGTCAAAGTCCGTGGCACTACCTCTCTTTCACAGCTTAACGGGGTGCAAGACGACTTCACAGTTTCTTTGATGTGGCAAAAAGACCGCCTGGGCAGCCTGTACAAGCATATCGGACCCCACCGACACACTAGTTGCTCTCACGCATGATCCTGACACTCTCGAGTCCGTGCATATGGAGCTTATAGAACGCTTCATCGTACTCATGTACAGCAAGGGGTGTGATGCAGCCGGTGTCAATGAGGCCAAGCATCACCTCTTCACTACTGCAACCAGATCGCTGGAAAACATCCCACCTCCCAAGCCGCGCTTTTGCAGCATGTGAAGCGAGCGCTGCTGCAAGCGAGTTTCTACTGGAGCCGCTTCACTCCAGCAGGGAATCCCTGACTTCAGTGAGTGGAGCTGGCACAAAGATTGCACCAGTACATGGCAACCGCTATGGACCACTCTCAGCGATACTTCTATGGCATATGCCATTCTCATGCACTGAGGCTGGCTCAAGGCATGCACGGGAAGGTGCAAATGCAACTGTGCCGATGTCCGATACATGACCCTCTGCAAATGCGAAGGCGGGTGCGTTAATAACTTGGGCGATGATGACAAGTATTATTTATTGCTGGCATCATAGAGCGCAAGCCAGAATGCATAGGTAGTAAAAGTAATCATTGGTATACTGTTGCTTAAGCGGTCTTTGCTTTGTATTTTGAACATTTAAATGCACGTAGCGGCATAGTTATAGCATTTTGTCAGCAGATGTCATCTCCGAAGTATTTTAGTAACATTTGTTCCTGAATAATCTTCTTTCGATTGTTTTTAGTAGCAATTGTTGCTCTTTGACCTTTAATTCTCAAATGAGGTGACCATGACCTCAAATCGTCAAAATAAGGTCAGAATCTAATTCTCCGATGCCGCAAAGCCCTATGGTATTATTTGTGATTCTAGCCCTTTTGATGTTGCCTATAATTGACCTCCGGTTGACCTCTGTTTCGGGGGACATCTGTCATGAACCTCACATGCAATATTGCCTCAAATTGTCAAAATATGGCCAGATTCGGGTTACTCAACCCCGAAAATCGATAAAATGAGTTAGTTTGTATATCTCGACTAAAAACCACTAAAAATGACGAATTTGACCCAAAAATGACCTTCAGGGTGACCTTGAGCTCAAATCGTTGAAATAAGATCAGAATCAGATTTCCCGACTCCGATAACCACTAAAAAGTTGTATTATTCATGATTCTAGCCATTTTATTGACTGACCTCTAACCCGGGTGGTGGCCATAATGAATTTCGCCAATATGGCGGCCCCAGGGGGCGACTACCTTGGCGCCCGTCAAAAATCGAAAAGGTATTGTATGGGCGACATATGGGCCAAATTTGGTGCTTTTGGAAGAATCTGAACCAAACAGTCCCTTTTATGCCCTAACAGCCCCGACTACACGGCAGTTAGCCAGACCAGAAGTACATATTACAATGACGAAATATAAAAGGCAGGCACGAGACAAGAATTTGGTCTAATGGGAGAAAAATACAGATCGCGTCAAGCTATTTATACAGATGTTTCTAAAGAGGGTGAGAGAGTAGCGGGTGCTACTATATTTAGTTCCGCAACTAAAACCTGTCAACTACCAGGTAAAAGTTCGATTTTCACTGCCAAAGCCAAAGCTCTAATTTCAGGTTTGGAAGGTATTGGGTCTACTATAGGAGGAAAATTTGTAATATTCTCAGATTCGCTGTCACTGGAACTTCAACTCATCCCACCATCTTGGACATTCTATAATTATTTGACCGTAGATTCCATCAACAGATTGATGTTGTGTTTTGTTGGTTGCCTAGCCACGTTGGCATCGAAGGAAATACTGAAGCTGATGAAATGGCTATGACAACCTTAGATAATGAGGTTGATCCTGTTACCAAGAAAGCTGTTTCAATCTCTATAGGATGCTTTGGATAATAACAAACTTCATGAGTTTCGAAAAAACTGTAGGGTATACTCATCTGAGAGCATTTCGATCAAGCCATGATCAGGCGATGCAGAATCTGTCATATCCGATTAACTCACGAACATTTACCAAACAAGGAACCAGCCCCAAGGTGTATTCCATGCCACGAAGATATCGCAGTGAAACATATTCTGATCGACTGTATAGATTTTAAGATTGTAAGAGATTCTGTTTCTCAAGCAGCTTCTTCAGAAGATCTCTTTATTCGGGTACAAAAAGACTGTATTTTAGGTTATTTGAGAGAAATCGGTTTGTTGTATAAGTTTTAATGTATGTACATGTTTTTGGTGTGTTGCTTGATTTTGTTGGAATACTTAGAATCTTCTTTGATCGTCGCTATATAACTGAAATTTTGTTGAACGCGACGTTGAACCTTAATTCTCTCTCTCTCTCTCTCTCTCTCTCTCTCCTGTCAAGTGTTCCACTGAACCGTACAGGACTTGAGCATCGTGGATTAATGAGACCGGTGTAAAAGGAAATATTGTCGGCGGCTTCCTATCTTTTATCGTAGCTATGCCCTTTTTTCCTGATTTTCAACTTAGCAAAGATATATTTATAATTAAGAGAAGCAAATGAGAAAGGGAACTGTTTTCTGTGTCATTCTTTCGTTTTATATAACGGTAAACAATTTGTTATACACACTATAAAAAAGACTTATTTCGAGAAGTAACTTGATTTTTGTAATACGAAAACTGAACTTGACATTTCAGAGTTCACTCAGCACTGCATGCCGATGTAGGTCTATTTCTACATTATCTGGTCTACCCGATCTGGGCTTTTTGGGACCTGTCCAGGCCTGGAGAGGGGCTATTTCGGCCCCCTAATTATTTTCCTCATCGCTCGAGCTAGGAGACTGACACCATAATAAAAAATCCATAATGACCGCTTTGACGACGTCACAGCGACGTCATTTGCAAAAACGGCAAAAACGGTCAGATTTTTCGAATTTTTCATTTATGCTATTATCCCGTAAAAACTGTGAGATAAATTAGTAAATATTAATTTGATGTGAATTAAAATATTTTTTTCCCACTTTTCGAAAAAAAAAATGACGAAAATATTATTTTTTTTGTATCCCACACGGTCGCCATCTAGAATTTACTCATGATCCTCTACTTGGGGGGGGGGGAGGGGGGGATGGATGCAAATAGGCTCAAAATTACCTCAATATGATAACTATAAAAACACGAAGTGTCAGCTCTCAATTTGTTTTTGTTTCGGAGATAGCCCAGAGTTTGGTAGGGAGCGGGGGGGGCCTCTCCTCCCCCCACCCCCTCCACCCCCGGTAGGGTTGATGATAGCCTACATGATGTAACACATCCCGGATATTTGACATATGATACGTGTACAATCAATACGTGTTTTGTCCAGACCGTCGTATTTCTCCTGTAGTTTAATATATCTGTATGACACGGAAAAATTTTATGTCGTAGAAACAGGGTCATGGTAGAAAATTAAGAACTGTGTACTATTTTATGTCATAGAGATCAGGGCTATGGTAGAAAATAGAAAAAAACACCAATGGGAAAGATTTTATTTGAGTTAAAGATCAGAGAAAAAATAAGGAAAAGTCAATGTGAAAAAAAATATATTTATAAATTTTCCTAATTTATTGACAATGTACGTAGGCATCTAGCATTCAATATCCCACAGGCCAGACAACTTTGCTCAGACCGGGTCATGCACTGAGATTGATATCGGGACGACTAGATTACGCGAAACATTATACAAGTAATTGGATAATTGACCACCTAAATCAATCCATCGCTTGTGATTCTTTCATTTATCAAATTCTATGCGTTGAAAGACCCCCATCCCCCACGTAGCTTTTCTGGAAGAGATTGCGTGGGGGGGAGATGATTATAGCCTGTATCACATTTAATGAATTTACTTGAGCAAAAAGGGGAAAATAAGATATTCCTTATCACAATCATATAGCCCAGTAATTAGTAATAATAACATGGTTTGCTGTTGTACTAGAAGACGTGGACTATATTGCACTAAGTGGTACAATATATGAGTAGTAAAAAAAAAGCAGATTCATTAGCATTTTTGAAGCTGAGGCGGGAGGTGTCACATTGCGTGACGTCACACCCGAATGAGAGGTCAATTCCGGGTCAAAGATCACATACGGGTCAAAGGTCATTTCTGAGATGTCCGGGGGTCAAAGGTCACCGTGTATGTATATTTAATAAAACAAGCAAGAATTATCTGACCCTAAATACGACCTCAGTCAATTCAATGTTATATGCATGATATACAAGTCGGCGCTTGTCTGGGTACTTCCTCATGGATATTTGCGATATGGAGTGTCCCACCATAACCTATATGTGCTGCATGATGTTATTAATACGAGTGCATGATCAGTGTGATCCCGGTATCGAGCTTTTCGTGTCTGGTGATATCAATGTTGTTACGCAATTTCATCGATCGTGCTGCCATCTATCAACTCTGTACGCGAGGAAGACAACTCCGACGGAGAATCCCTCTGGCGCTTGTCGGACTTGAATCCGGACATTGATGGATGTTTACGTGTGTGGAAGGTGTAGGGAGGGCTATTATTCGATGTATACCAAGTAATGGATGGGTGCATGTAAAACTTTTCCAGGAAAAAAAGTCCGGAAACACCGACTTTACCCCTGGAGTATGAATAAATTGTTTTAGATGGGCTAATATCGGTCTCCAGATGGTCGTGGCCTGCTAAGAGGTACAGGGTGAGGTAGCGGGTGCAAGTAAAATTATCTCGGAAATAAAAAACGGAAAACGGACTTTACACCTGATGAAATAGGTATTTTTGTTGTTGTTGAGATAGTGTAGTATCGCAATTTCAGGAAAAAAGAGAAGGGAAGTAGAGAGAGAGAATTAAGGTTTAACGTTGCGTTCAGCAATATTTCAGCTATATAGCGACGATAAAAAAAAATCAAGTTAATAACTTAGTAATCCAACACATTCAAACATACACACATTAAAACTTATGCAACAAATTGATTTCTCTCAAATAACCTAGAATACAGTCTTCTTTCACCCGACTAAAACATTTTCTAAAGTAGCTGCTCGATAGAATGAATCTCTTACAATCTTAAACTCCATACAGTCGGCATGATATGTCTCCCTGTGAGATCTTCGTACTGACTCTTCTTTAGTAAATCTTCGTGAGTTAATCGTGTATGACTGATTCTACATCGCCTGATCATGACTTGGTCGAAACGTTTCTGGCTGTTCAGGTGAGTATAACCTACAGTTTTTTTTTTGAACTCGTGAAGTTTGTTATTATTCACAGTATCCCATAAAGATTGAAACAGCTTTCTCGCATGATTCTACATCGCCTGATCATGACTTGGTCGAAACGTTTCTGGCTGTTCAGGTGAGTATAACCTACAGGTTTTTTTTTGAACTCGTGAAGTTTGTTATTATTCACAGTATCCCATAAAGATTGAAACAGCTTTCTCGCATAAGTACAAAAATCGCTATATGGGATTCCAACAGGATCAACCTCATTATCTAGGGCTGCCTTAGCCATTTTATCAGCTGTAGGGTTAGGGTAACCCTAACTTGACTAGGCAACCAACAAAACACAGTATCAATCTACAGTCATATAATTGTAGAATATTCAAGATGGTGGGATGAGTTGAAGTTCCACTTTTAATCACTTGACGACATGACAGTGAATCTGAGAATACGACATATAGCTTAATTCAGTTGTCCCTTTAGTAGTAGAGACACACACACGCGTCCACACACACACACACGCACACAGGTAACTCTATCAGGTAGCTAGATCGAATAAGGCTCCCATCTCCCCCAAATGTATTCCTTTGCAACTACAAAACTCCCCTTTCTCTACTTCCGAGTGCGCAGGCGCATATCACTCTCAGTTTGACTGTACTGGGCAAGAGAGAATATTATAGATGCGACATCAAATTGCGGCTTCTATTTGAACAGGAGCAGCCGTCGATACGTGTGTTAGGGAGTTAAGATAAGCCTGGATGCATGCTATCCCACACTGCACCTCTCGAGAGTTCACGATTCGCTGAAAACCGATATTAGTCCATCTATACCTGATTGATTTGGGTTTTCCATATTTTAGAGGTGAAGTCCGTGTTTCCGAATTTTTTTCGGGGAAACTTTCACATGCACCCACTCATTATTTGATCGGCCTCGAGGAGCGCTTCACAGGGATACCCTCCCCGATCCAGTACGCCAGTTATCGGCCCACCTAGACACCAAAACGTCCAGCCAAGTGCCTTTTCCCACAATTCTCTGCCGGCGGATTGCCCTACTTTCACTCCACACCAGTCCAGTCGGACTCTTCCCCCACGAGTGTTTCAAACTGATACCTCACACGACCCGTTTGGACCAATATTGGTCCACCCAGACCCCCAAATGGTCTGTGATCATGCTTTTGTACATGTATGTGAAATATGTCTATCGCGGGAGAGGCGTTTTGTGAGGCGTTTTGTTTCCATGGTTAAATAAAAATACTGCTTAATAAATCAAGCCATACATTGAAAGTGCTATATATTTACCTACAAAGGTTCTATTTTTTTTTCTTTTAATGGCGAAAAGCAATGCTGGACTGCTGAGGACTTATATGAACGATAACTGGACCCATTATGTTAAATCAGTGCAATAACATAATGTTAGAATACTATATCATACCATAGGTCTACATTTACTCATATTCGTCGTAAGAATACACCAAATATAACGAAAATTGAACCGCTCGTAATAGCTCATGTTAAAATATTAGAAGCTCACACGATGCGATATTCCTCGTAGAGATATGGACAAACTAACGACAAATGAATCCTTCACAATGTAAATTCGTAATGTTTTCATTGGTTGACAGCCGGTCACGTGTCATTCTACATATCGTGATGTTCAGTGATGATGCAGTAATATCTTGCCTTACCGTTGAATAAATGTCGTGTACCACGGCAGAGCGTTGAACATGGCATTTGTTCCACGGCGATATCTGCTGGTCCATCCAGGAGTAGCCTCCCATTTGTTTCTCAGGTCCAGCGTACCCATGGTGACAGGCCGATTCAGGTCGTCTGCCAGTGCGGATGCTCTGTCGCATCGAAACTGTTTCCACTACGGATGTCGCTGGCAAACGGGAGCGTTTCTAAATTATGACCGATACAGACCTAGAATTAGTGTTACCGTACGTACTAAAAATAAAACATTCGGTATAATAAAACAACTATTGCACGATTTGTGCGCTCGTTGTACATTACTCAAATCGTGATGTCCCACTCTATAACATGCAATAATTGTATAATGACCATCTTTCATCATGAATGTGCTGTGCTGGCTAGGCTGATCAGTGTCTAGGATAATAGGAACTGTGGACACTCTCGTGTTTTGGCACATGTTGGCGCCGTCGTGATATGACTGAAAAAATGTTGAAAAAGGCGTTAAATTCTACTCACTCACTCACTCATCATTATTGTATCGACTTGAGCACCGATCATCATATATTTTGTATGCATATCGAGACTGGAATTGAACATCGACCATCTCGATCTTGTTTGTATGGCGTCATTATTAGACTTGAACATCGATCATCTTTATTCTGTATTCTGTATGCATTAGGGGACAAGCATTGAACACCGATCATCGTCTGGGTGTAAAGGAAATGACCTTTTGAAGAAATATCTTGATGCTTGCTTAAATTTTCATTTTTATATGACCCCTATTGTTCTTTTTATAGTTGTACCTTCTAACAGACGATTCGCCATGGAGATCTTTGGCACGGTAGTTCTGTTAGCTCTGATTCCACTCGTCGTGTGGGTTATGAAATCATTTGTTCCCTTTTTGAGAGAAGCTATAATGGTGAGGAGAGGTGTTGCCGATCTACCAAGTCTGCCCAATGTGTGGCCTTTGGGGACTATTCCGCATGTAAGTACCGGAACTTCATGACGTCACTTCCAGAATTATATTGCCCATTGCAAATCGCACAATTTTACTCAAAGAAAATTTATTTCTTGACATATATTAGGTTATGATATAAGTTATATATAGCTGCTGTGCATTTCTTGCCAAGGGGGCAAGAGTGTGAATTCAGGCTAGGAATCTGGAAGAGAAAATAATGATAGGAGACAAAACCGGATATCATCCAGGTAATGCAACGCTATGCAAACTAATGGGCTACACGTCAAGAGAGTATACACGCTTAAAACTAAAGTGTTGAAACTTACTCGTAAATTGTTGAAATAACCCTTTAAGTGTGTCCACAGGAACTGCTCGTTAAGTGTTGTCCCTGTGGACAAACTTAAAAGGTTATTTCAACACTTTACGAGTAAGTTTCAACACTTTAGTTTTAAGCGTGTAGCAAAAAATGTATATATGCTTCGATAGTTTCTAGTTTCATACAACGATTTTCGGTTGTTGATTTGGCAAGAAGAGGGTTTACAAGGGACAGCCATAAATCTAAATATCACGAACTTCAAACAAGCACTATTCTGGAAAATATTGCGAAAGGCATTCTATTCTTCTGGAAAATATTGCGAAAGGCATTCCATTCTTCTGGGAAATATTACGAAAGGCATTCCATTCTTCTGGAAAGTATTGCGAAATCTCATTCCATTCTTCTGGAAAATATTGCGAAAGGCATTCCATTCCCAATAATTTACATGTATGCTAAAGATTCTTTTGTGAATTAGCATTATGCGAAGTAAATATATTTGGCGCAATGAAACAATTATCCCCAGATTACGCATATAATAAACTGAAAACACATTTTGTAGAACCCACAGACTTCCAAAAGGTTTGTATACCCTGTACTGCCAATTTTAATAACCAATGACATACAGATGAAATTTATTTAATTTTTTCGTCTTTTCATCTCAAAGATAACCAAAAGTGATGTTTTGGAAAGAGTCGACACAATCTATATGTTCGTCAAATGCCTACAAATTAAATCCCACCATAAAACACAAAAGTACACCAATATAACCTATTTGCTTTCTGTAACCTTCCTCGTGACCAAACTGCAGATTCACCAAAATGAAGTATGTTGAACAAAATTGAGACTCCAAACTGTAGTATGTTGAACAAAATTGAGACTCCAAACTGTAATCTTTTTAATTGCCCCTGATTCCAATCAATAAGGCTAATTCCCTCACTGAAAATGACTTACAGATGGGACTGAAGATACAGATACGATAAATATACAAATGATAATGTAGCAGGAGAAAAGATTTGTGCAAATTGAACAAAATCTACATCAAGTTGGCGCATTTTCCAAACCAATGCAGCATTGACAAGAACAATAATAACTTGTTATATATGCATTGTAATTTATGCTTTCTGTTGCAGTTCAACAAAGTAGGCAGCGGAAATTTTCTCTCACATGTAGTCGAAGTGGCCAAGACGAAGAAAGCTAAAGTTATTGTGTTCTGGAGGACATTTCTTGATCCCTTTGTCTTCGTCGTTCATGCTGAGACCGCAAAACAGATCTTACGAACGTCGGAGCCCAAGAACCGGAAGTTTGGTATGGGTTATGGGACTTTACTTCCTTGGCTGGGTGAGAATGTGAAATCTTTATGTTGCTTACAGAACCTTGCGGAATTTTGTAAATTGTTTTTTTTTTTTAAGTTTAATGCAGAAAGTCTTATCCATGAAAATATATATTTCACCAGTTGAGAGTATATTCAGTTCTGCATTGACTGATCTTATCAGGTTGTTTTTTTCGAGGGGGGGGGGGGATAGAATGTCACCTACGACTGTTCCAGCTGCGAATGTAAGTTATTTCGAAGGCTCAGATAAGTAGGTGTTGCCATTTGTTTCCTGCTTCTGCCAAAATCTTGGACAGGTGCGGCCAGTTTCACATCCGATTGTTTCAAAGGCATTGTCTCAAGTTAAATACTACACTAACGTTCCGTCATCTACCTTGGCCTAATGAATAGAGTAAATTGTTCAAACCGGGAAACGCACGTCATGTCATATAGGCAATCACGATAGGAGCTTGCCAACACCGTGCAGCGAGGATTTTCTTTGATGTCTGCCCGTGTGATTACCAAGTATGGCAAATGGTGGTTGCATTGGTGTTAATTTCTTTGGAGTATCCAATCAAATTTGAACTTAAGGAGGTCATACATTGCTCTTCTCCAAATATGGACAACAGAATATTTACAGAGATATGACATCACCAAATCCGTATTCTAATCAGATAATTCGTTATGTTCAGCCAAGCCAACTCGTGTAGTGTTCGACTTGGATATGCGAAGATGTGTCTTGCAGAAGTTGCTGCATTTATGCATTTAAGAGTGACTGCGTATGTTTTACAGTTTCCAGTGATAATACTGCCATCTACAGTAATTGAGACTGAAAAACAAATCGGTCTTAAGTTCAACAAGGGAACCCCGACTTGTCCTTTACATTAATGGTAAATAGCATCCCGTCTAACCTGTGATAAGACACATCAGCAGCGTCTGGCAGGTCGATTAAGGGCTTGTTTTTTTCACCCTCGTAGCTTTTGCAAAGCTTCTTCATTCTTTGGCAGGAGATGGGCTTCTTGTAAGTTCTGACCGAAAATGGGAACGAAACCGGAAACTCTTGACACCAGCTTTTCATTTCAATATTCTCCGCCCGTATGTTAAGGTATACAACGACGCAACAGAAATTCTGATGGTGAGTTTTGATCGTATGTTTCCGCTTTTAATTCAATGGTTTTGTATACCTATCAATGAGTCACTTTACCTGCTTGGGAGACCCTAGCAATGATTCATAATCACTCGATCTGTGATAATAATAATAATATTAGATATAAAATTAATATCATATATAAATTCCATTGGGTCAATTGTATTTGGGCAGCGTTCAGTGATTAATACATGGTAATGTATGGCTGAAACAAGAGTCCTGGAATGTATGGCAAGCGCGAGGAACTCAATAGAACATCTAACGTTGAACTTGAAAATGTGTTTGCTTTCCTTTGAAGGGTAAGATTGAGAAAGCGGCTGCAAGTGGAAATAGTTACGAAATATTTGGTCCCGTGTCCTTGTGCACTCTTGATGTTATACTGCGATGTGCCTGTTCCTTCGATGACGGAATACAACAGTATGGGTATGTAGGTCGTATTATTGCAAATATAATATCAAATCTCCATTTTGGTATAGACGACAATCGTAGTGTATATTTTCTCTGGACTGTCGACCGCTTCTCCTCATTGGAACTATTCTAAGTTGTTCTACACTTTCTTGAAGGTAACCCTTGAAAGGAAATAGTTTCGATTGTTGACGCAAAGAATCATTACGGACGACCGCTCGAAATTCGCAAATGAAGCCCCTTTAGGAAAGGCAGTGTCTTTTTAATGGTGGGGATGCTGCCTCGTCAACCTTTAAAGATGATGACATAAATTCACAATCATTGCTCATCACTCTTCATTGGTGACGGCCATCATTTTGGAAGGTGAATATAAACGAGATATCCTGAAGGATCTTGGCGCGCACCATTGTCCGATAATTGGATCAGATGATCTTTTTGTCCATTGTTACTAAGAACAAACAATTGATTTGTAATTTTGTTTGCAGAATTTCGAATTTGAGCGAAAAAGGGACACTGGAAAACACCAAGATATTATCTTTATAAGTTTCAGGAGTTTCAAAATTTCAAGAAACTGTTCTTAATATCGGTTCTTGTAGTACAACTGAAATGAAAAAAGTTAGCCTGAAAGTGAAGATCCTTCGTCTTCATTTTGTAGTATTTTTATTTTTTTTTATTGCGCGTGTCATCATTGGGTACTGGAAGAGAAAACAAATTTCTGTGACACTTTGGCATGAGCTATGAAACAGACATAAGATTTTATAATTAGAAACGAATGCCAATTCCGTTTGGATTACTGGACTATCTCTCTGAGATATCTCTTTTAAGATACCATGCTCGAAAATGGTAAGATGGTACACAACTTACTACTGAAGAGATCCGGTCCGTGCAGTAATGTTAAAACTTTGAAAGTGTCTGAATCCTAATTATCTCCCTTGAATCGAAACACGCAGTAGTCTACAGTTGACGTTGCGTCACAAGAGTGACGTCCCTTCGTGTAGCCGACCCTTCGGCAGAGAAAACGGCAACAGCATGGACTAAAGTAAACTGGTTTAAAATTTGAAGAAATACATTTTAATTCGGAATCATTTGAACTCCTTGATATAGAAGGTGAAGATATGGATATTCTCTATACTCCATATATAGAATATGCCCCACCGTTTGATCCGCCAACTCTTGTGATGCAACGTCACAACACAGGAATACCGTATTAATTTGAAGCATAACTTGGATTTTCGAATCGCATCAAAAAAGGTATCTTGCACACCAAATTTGAGAAAGATCCATGCAGTAATTTCCTGAGATTTCACGATAACAAAGTTTCATGGGGACATTCAAGATGCGGCCATATTGGATTTTCGAAACGGACCAAAAAAGGTATCTTGCACAAATGGACCCATGGGAACCTGTGTACCAAATGTGGGACAGATCAATGAAGTAATTTCCTGAGAATTCACGATAACAAAATTTCATGAGGAAATTAAAGATGGCTGCCTGGCGGCCATATTGGATTTTCGAATCGGACCGGAAAAGGTATCATGTACAACCAGATCCCAAGGGGAACCTGTGTACCAAATGTGAGAAAGATCCATTCAGTACTTCCTGAGAAATCACGAGTTTCATGGAGGAATCCAAGATGGCCGCCTGGTGGCAATATTGGTTTTCGAGTCGGACCACAAAAGGTATCTTTCACAACGAGTCCCCAACGGGAACCTGTGTACCAAATTTGAGAAAGATCCATGCAGCAGTTTCTGAGAAATCGCGATAACAAAGTTTCATAGGGAAATCTAAGATAGCCGTCTGTTGGCCATATTGGATTTTCGAATCGAATCAGAAAAGGTATCTTGCACAACTAGACTCCAAGGGGAACCTGTGTACGAATTTGAGAAAGATCCATGTAGTAGTTTCTGAGAAATCGCGATAACAAAGTTTCATAGGGAAATCTAAGATAGCCGTCTGTTGGCCATATTGGATTTTCGAATCGAATCAGAAAAGGTATCTTGCACAACTAGACCCCAAGGGAAACCTGTGTACCAAATTTGAGAAAGATCCATGCAGTAGTTCCTGAGAAATCGCGATAACAAAGTTTCATGGTGGCAATATTGGATTTGCGAATCGAACCAGAAAAGGTATCTTGCACAACTAGACCCCAACCGGAAACTGTATACCAAATTTGAGAAAGATCCATGCAGCAGTTCCTGAGAAATTGCGATAACGAAGTTTCATGGGGAAATCCAAGATGGCTGCCTGGTGGCCATATTGGATTTACGAATCGGACCAGAATAGGTATCTTGCCCAAATAGATCCCAGGGGGAACCTGTGTACCACATTTCAGAAAGATCCATGCAGTAGTTCCTGAGAAATCGCGATAACAAGAATTGTTTACGGACGGACGACTGACTGACGACGGACGACGGACGACGGACGAAAAGCGATTTGAACAGCCCACTATCTAGTGATGGTGGGCTAAAAAGGGGGATGGCTCTAACTCATCACATTTTCGGGGTGATAGTTATTACCTGTTTTCTGGCCGTATATCTAGTATGATATTCGGACATGAGTAGATCACCTGAAATTTAGGATGAAGAGCCCCATTTCTACGAAAAAGATGGTTTGACTTCTCTCTCTTCAGAGCTTCCCATCCATACGTGAAAACTGTATCCCGTCTGGCCAACTTGGTACTGGATCGTGATATGTAAGTATACCCATAGTTGGCGCCGGAGGGACGGACCCGGAGGGACAAGCGTAGTACGCATGTGTGCTCCCGTTTTCATTCACAAGTACACTTATCCGTCCACACTTCGGATCAGCCTTGATATATCAGCTCATCGTCTGTGCTGAAAATAATTTATAAATAGACACAAAACGTTAACGTCATTGACCTCGAATTCAATTGAATTTCGAAACGTGCCATATAAGTGGGTAACTGATTGGCTGTCATATTATTCTGGTCAGTCCTACCGCCATATTAGGAGGAATGACGTAATATACTGAGAGAATACGTCATCATACACAGAGTCATTAGGTATGTTCTGATTGGCTCGTCCCTGGTTTGTAGACGAAATTTTCACCTCGGATTTGAATGCTTTCATTGGACCGATCTAGCAAGGCTAATTTGAAGTGTGGACGGAGAAATTTTGTTGATGAAGATGGCGTGCGCCCTTCAAATAGGTACACTGGATCTTCGACAGACCACAACGCATTATTGACGCGGAAATTCTTTATGGACGACAGAAGAAGATTGAGTGTCGGATCTGACTGTCGCAACCGTTAGCGATTGTTGATCGTTATGTTTAGTGGTCTTTTAACGTTACTTCTGCGAACAGTGTTAGAAAATACAGGGAAACCTATAGAACGTCAACTTGTCATACTTGCGCACCGTATTCTCGGGTCTGAATGTTAGGTGTCGAATGTCAGGTGTCGACGAATACTTCCCTGTAGAGTCATATGGGTGCTTTTTGGTCGCCAGACGTTAATTTTTCTCACCTCTTGCATATAGCTCCAATTTATATGCGTTTGATACCTGTAGTTATAGTTTCCTTAGCCTACGTTGTGTGAAAAGCCTTGAACCTTGGCGACGCTTTGATATGGAGCGCGGATCGGTGTTATCATGCATTTCATACGACAACTGAAAGAATGTACAGTCAGAACCGCCCTGGCCTGCCAAACTGATCAATTATAAAATCATGAAATCGGTAGATAAAACCTTTACCTCGATGAAGTTTATCTCATTTTCAAGTTCGACAATAGGTATGCCTTATCTGATTGTTGGCACAATTGCTTCGGATGAACTATCGAACAAAATACCGAAATATTTTTATGCGCTCAAGATCGTTGTCGGTTCTCAAGTCCTAAAGACAAGGTCCGAAAGTGCATGGTGCAGATCTGTTTTTCTACGATGTTGATGTTACCTTGATCTTGTCTTGAACTTAAGTGTATAAATAACGTTTATTTATTTTAAGGAAGCCTTGGATGTTCGTCGATATGGTATATAAGTTAACAAACGATGGCCAGGAGTTCTTCAGACTTTGCAACTACGTACATAAGTTTGCCGAAGACATCATAGACAAGCGCAAAGAGGCATTGGTAAGACATCCAACTGACCAGTGAAAAAAAGCTCTTTGTACACATGTTATTACACGTCAAGAGTCCACTCCAACAACTATCCACTACGAAATAATAGATTATTTTCTATTTAAATATATCGGATACTTTTCGTTTCCATTCTACTCTTTTCTGTGAGAGAGCATCTTACCGAGTTAAGGGAATTTTTCATTTCGTTACATAACTTCATTCGCCTCGTATTTCGCCCAATGTCAGCTTCCCCAAACATTAAGTCATATGTCCGCTCCATTTAAACGAGCCAATGAAATAATCTGTATTTAAATATTTTGATCTGGGAATATCAGACATGTCAGTTTCACTTGAGTGCACGAGGCACAAGACTGTGGGATTCCGCGCGAGACCAAACCGAAGTTGTGTGAATTAGCGATGGTGCATGCTAATTTTTTCTTATGAAAAATTATGTTACAAACGGTCTAACATATTTGAAGGAAACAAAATCGGCGGCAGTTCACAGGGAAAAGATATGATTTCTATTTTGTGATGGAAACACTTGGAGGCCCACCAAGGCATCATTTAAATCCATTGCTTCCTGGAGGTGTGTCGTCGTTCTATGAATGTGGTAACGCCGATGTCGGATTTCACGGGATCAGTCGGATGTGACCATTTGGGAAACGCCCTAATATATACTCATATATCACCCGTTACCGCAAGGTTACGTACAGAAGTGTCTACGCATGTTCGTGCCATGCGTTCGGATGATGCAAGAGAGATGACCAAGCCGATACTTTCTTTGCGGTCGTCGAAAATTACCGGTAGCTTAAAAATTGAAGTTATTGCCTTTTTTCCAAGAGTAAGATTTTAGCACAGCAACGCCTTCGAAATGGGTGATGGGAAATTCATAATTTCATTGTCGTAACTTCATTCGCATAAACAAAAGTAATGATTATCATATCTAATGTAATCGTCTGAATCGTCATAGTCTAGGCCTATATATATTCATAATGCATTGTATTTATATAAGAGGGAAGACAAAGACCTGCTAACAAAGCGTCACCTGGACTTTCTTGACATCCTACTCACTGCACGTGACGAAGACAATGTCGGCTTATCCAAAGAAGATATCAGAGCGGAAGTTGACACGTTTCTCTTTGAAGGTACGGGTTTCGTTATTAATAAGTACATAAGTATTCTTCAATCGATACTTTTATATGTCAGGTTCAATTCTGCAGATCGCAACTGTCATAAATATTATACCAGAATTATCAGTCTTTATATGCCGGGGCTACACCGATTTTCAAGGTAAAATATCTCTCTCATTCTTATAATTAGGTCACGACACTACCGCCAGCGCCATCTCATGGTCGTTATACGCACTAGCGAAGTACCCGGATTTACAGGAAAAAGTGTATCAGGAAGTGAACAAGGTGATTGGGCATAATGACATTTTGGACTGGTGAGTTGTTTCACTGGTTTCAGATCATGTAGACTCCTGATCAGATCCGGCATTTATTTGGGAAGCTGTCCTCCTTTAAGGATGTCCGCTGCTGGTAAATCAAAGTAATTAACTTTTTGAATGATGTGTTTTGGTGCATTCATAATTGTGTAATATGAGGAACAACAAAGAAAAAATATAGGTTGGTGTTCATTTTTGGGCTGTAGCTACTGTTAAATGAACTGGCCCATGCTTCATTTGATAACCCAGAAAACATGGGGGATAACCATGGTTTTGGAGCATATCCATAACAATTATTTTTATATAAATAGTATTTAACTTTTTCTTATAGTCTAACTGTTTGAAGATAATCACAATGTCTATCAAAATTTATCAAATTGGATGAATGTTGCTGTGCAAAATTGTCGGCTAGAAGGCTTTTAAAGGAAATCCCTATCTCTTAACTTAGGAAAGGTATAACCTAAAGGGGAAAACTGACAAAAAACGTGGATAATGACTGCCAAAGTCCAAAACCACCAGCGGACTAACTTAACTAAGATGTTGCAAGAAGATCGCAATACCCTTTTCGTTTGAAAATATTGCTGCCTCCATCCATAAGTCGATAATGTATCCATAAGGCGATATGTAACAAGAATGTTGATGAAGACAATCTTTTTGGTTATTTGGATTCTATGTGAAAGTTCTTATCTCGCGCATTCATGGATGACGCTATGAACGTTATGTTTAAAGATGTTTTTCTCAAAATCTGAAGAAATACTTGCTGCTTTCTTCGAATAACGATCTGCGATCTGGGAACCGTGGACAAACTTGACGAACGTGACTTTCTCATGTCTATAGTAGTACTTGCTTCTCCACATACAAATCGCTACTGACTGGCCTGACTCTCCGACTACAATGTTTTCCCATTTTGTCGCTGATTATGGCCGAGTTCACAATGAAAAATACGATATTATAATCGGTCCGCCGATATAAACCAATACAATTAATTACTGGTACAAAATAGTGATATCGTATTCACAATTTTCACTCATTTTAATTTACATTTCTGATCAATTATCAGGGATGGGTTGTCAGATTTACACTATACAACTTTGTTCCTGAAAGAAGTTCTGCGCATGTACAGCCCTGTGCCCGCCATTAGTAGGATCTTGTCCAAACCCATGGCGATAGAGGGCGCTGAAATTGCGATGGGGACTATCATCGTTATTCCAATATTTATCCTGCACCACAATCCGGATGTATGGGAGAACCCCGAGGTGAATATTCTGTTCATTAACTTTTAATCTCTTCAAGCATGCTACACTCTCAGAGAAATATTCAGGGAAGAATCCTGAATAGATCAGGCTGCACATCCACAACTCAATTTCAGGGATTTGACCTGAAATCCAGGGATAATTTCCTGAATTTCAGAAAAAGATTCCTGAATGAGAGGATTCTCCCTGAAATGCAGCCATGTACCACCCTGATTAGTAAGTTCCCGATACTATTCAGGTACGTAAAACCCCCTAAAATTCAGGTAATTCAGCTTTAATTCAAGGATGATATACCTGAATTTCAGGAAATTATCCCTGGATTTCAGGTAAAATCCCTGAAATTGAGTTGTGGATGTGCAGCCTGATCTCTTCAGGACTATTCCCTGAATATTTCTGAGAGCGATATGCGTATGACGTATTCATCAGACGACAAAATTTTATCTTCTTGGGTTTGCAATGTAGGATTGGTGACGCTGTCATGATTTTTAGAGGAGGCCGCATAATCAGGAGAGAATCATTATGGCGCGAATAAGTTCTCAGACCACCAAAGGACAGAAAATAGTCGATATCGCCATTACAAATCCAGGGTAACTGGGCATTCGCACAGGGCGAGGTCACGAAAGGTCATTTGTACCAAGTGCCGCATTCTGCCCAGGTTGAAAGTGGGTCATATCTCGGGAAAAGTACTTTTTTGTGTGGAACTAAATTTTGTTCAGGGTAATTAAATATCTGAAGTCGTTCTTTAACCCATCTGGCGATAGTCCGCGAGATTTTGTAGTGATTTTGCGTACAGTTGCACGAAACATCAACTGTTTTCCAACTCCAATGTTAAAAACTTCGAATTCGGTACAAACAGGAAGTTCACGAAATACTGCGCAGTTGCAAAATATCGAGTCCATCCTCTCCACAGCGCATGCTCCATTTCACAGGCTCATTTATCATCTCTGCCTCCAATAGCGGAAGTTGACCTTTACTATGTTGCTATGACGTATAGGGGAAAACCCACGTACGCACGGTTCAGTTTGAATCCGGCCGAACAACTCCTTCAGTTTTGCACATGAGCGAACTACTTTTCATATGCTCTGTCCAAATAAACAGGGAAAATAATCTCCAGATAATTCCTAGGTCAACAGAGGTGTTATGCAGACTTGAAAAGGAAACGAAATGTTATACATGATTTCACTTCCGGCGATGTGCGCGCGGCCCCGAATCCGGTCCAAAAATCCGACTGGTGGCTGGAGTATTATTAGACCCCCAGCGAAGTGGTTGGACAAAGTCCATTGCTTTGGCAAGATGAATATCGGATTTAGAAAATGTAAATAACTCTCGTCGAAGCCGGGAAGATATTATTTATCCCAATTATAACAAATTGCATGTTGTCTCTGATTAGGAGATATATACACCTAACGTTATTGTATATATTGTTCCCAGGAGTTCCGACCTGAGAGGTTCGCAGAAGACGCTTTCAAGTCGCGAGATCCATACTCATTTGTTCCCTTTTCTGCGGGACCAAGGTATGTATTTGTAGGTTTCCAGTTTCTGATGTGAAAGGCTCACCTGTCCCCGACAGCATCCCCCCGCTCCATGTGCTGTACCAATCCAATAGTAAAGATTTGTGTCCCCCGCCGCAACGCGGCCGGGGACTTTAAAATGGTTCTTGCTTCTATGTGTCCGTGCATGCACGGACATGTCCGTGCAAATACTTCATAAGCAATAACTTCTAAATGCTTTGTCGGATTCCTCCGAAATTTGGCATCTGCATTCTTTGCGACAAGACGTCTCTTGGTATTACGTTTCAGCAAGATCCGCCTGTAGGTGGCGCCACTGGGGTCTTGCTTCTATGTGTCCGTGCATGCACGGACATGTTCGTGCAAATACTTCGTAAGCAATAACTTCTAAATGCTTTGTCGGATTCCTCCGAAATCTGGCATCTGCATTCTTTGCGACAAGACGTCTGTTGGTATTACGTTTCAGCAAGATCCGCCTGTAGGTGGCGCCACTGGGTCTTGTTCCAATCTTTAGTGCATGTCCGTGCATGTCCGTGCATGTCCGTGCAAATACTTCGTAAGCGATAACTCCTAAATGCTTTGTCGGATTCCTCCGAAATTTGGCATCTGCATTCTTTGCGACAAGACGTCTGTTGGTATTACGTTTCAGCAAGATCCGCCTGTAGGTGGCGCCACTGGGTCTTGTTCCAATCTTTAGTGCATGTCCGTGGATGTTCGTGCAAATGCTTCATAAGCGATAACTCCTAAATGCTTTGTCGGATTCCTCCGAAATTTGGCATCTGCATTCTTTGCGACAAGACGTCTGTTGGTATTACGTTTCAGCAAGATCCGCCTGTAGGTGGCGCCACTGGGTCTTGTTCCAATATTTAGTGCATGTCCATGCAAATACTGCGTAAGCGATAACTCCTAAATGCTTTGTCGGATTCCTCCGAAATTTGGCATCTGCATTCTTTGCGACAAGACGTCGCTGGTATTACGTTTCAGCAAGATCCGCCTGTAGGTGGCGCCACTGGGTCTTGTTCCAATCTTTAATGCATGTTCGTTCATGTTTGTTCAAATCCTTCGCGAGCGATAACTTTCGAACAATTTGTCGGATTTCTTCGAAATTTGGTAATGCATTCCCTGCGACAAAACACCGTTGGTGATGCGTTTCAGCAAAATCCACCCGGAGGTGGCGCCACTAGAGTTCATTCCATTATTCCATGCTGCAAGTGATAACTTAGAAACACTTGGTCGAATTTCTTTGAAATATCCTACATATGTACCTTTCTGGGTAACATGAGAAACGTTGCGTCTCATCGGATTCTTCTCAAATTTGGCATGCATTTACCATGCCAGGAGCTGTTGCTTGGGATTGCCTTTCGCTCACTTGCACTCGCAGGTGGCGCCACCTGGTGGCAACATCACAAATTCGTTTCCGGGTAATAACTTGAGAACTGACCATCGGATTCTTCTCAAATTTTGTATGAATGTACCGTGACATAAGATGTCGCTTGATAATGCATTTCACTGACTTGCGCCTAGAGGTGGCGTCACCTGGTGTCAAAATCTAAATTTGGTTTCTGGGCAATAACTTGAGGACCCTCATCGGATTCTTCTCAAATGTGGTATGCAGATGTCCCCACGATACCATGTTCCTTGGGATTGTATTTTTCCCGCTTCTGCCTACAGGTGGCGTCTCCTGGTGGAAAAATTTGTTTCCGGGCAATAATTTGGCAACTGCTCATCAGATTATTCTCAAATTTTGTATTCATATGTGACCCGCCCCAAATAACATGAACACCGGTGGGCATCTAGTACCGGCAATAACTTGAGGACCCCTCTTCAGAGTCTCAAAGTTCATATGCCGATACCATGACATGAGATGTCATTTGGGATTGTGTTTTGCCTGCTTGCACCTACAGGTGGTGACTCCTTGTGGCAAAGTCTAAATTTGGTTTCTGGGCAATAGGTTGAGGATGCCTTCATATTCTTGTCAAATTTAGTTTGCAGATAATATACCATGAGTTGTCTCTTGGGGTTGCATTTCGGTTACATAATTTTCATGCTACATGGTAAAGAAAATATATTACAGTAGCAATCAACATTCAGTCAGCCATTCAGAGTTGATCTCAAAACCTGGGAAGGTGGAAAGACCCCTCTGCTTCTTACGCCTGTGAAGTAGCTGTTGCCATCCTCATGAATATCTTCTGAAACCGACAGCGCTTATAAATATTGCTGCCATTTTGGCGGGGGACCTAGGATCCTCTGGCTGCTTGTTGACAGTTGGGCCTAGGGGACTGGTTCACGGTAATGTAGTGATAGTAGTAGCCTGGCCATAGACAATGTGTGTGGGGGGGGCATGGGAGGGGGCTATAGCCCTCCCCCCCAAATATTTGCAAGACAAAAAATATAGACATATGTTTGTGAAATACATATACCCCACTGCGTGTTTGTCAGAGGGAAAGTGGTCAAGCAGAGGGAACGAGGCATGTTTATGCATATAAATTCCCTCCAAAGTGTACAAAACACGTATTCCCTCCAAAAACACAACCTGGATGTGTCGCTGAGCTAATTAGTTTGCACAAGGTATTTTTTGTGTTGACCAAGTTTGAAGTTTAATAACCCTGGAAAGAAAATACCCACACACAAAACAAGAAAAGATAACAAAAAAATTAGTTACAACGTGTGGGTTTTAATGTTGAGTTTTATTCACTGGAAAAGGCTAAGAACGCATCTCCAGCCATCTGGGATCCTGAAGCTTCCGGGGCCTAGGCGACCCCTGAACCCTCGCCTTATTGTGCTGTGATAATATAGCCCCCCCCCCCCCAAACAAAATCTCAAAACTTGTCTACGGCCTTGAGTAGTATAAAAGAATTTCCGCGTCAATAATCGAAAGATCCAAAATAATAAAAAGTCAGATGTGACAAACTATACCGATGCCCTTGCTTATGCAATTGCCCATTTTAATCATTTCCGTTTCATTATACTGTCTACCTCTCACTGTTAGATACTGCAGATGGGCGTTACAGTTATGGCAAGAGAGAGAATTAAGGTTTAATGTCGCGCTCAGCAATACTTCAGCTATATAGCGACGATCAAACACAATTCCAAGTACTCAAGCCAATAACTTAGTACTCCAACGTATTAAAATATACACACATTAAAACTGCAACAAACCGATTTCTATCAAATAACCCAAGATGCAATCCTCCCTCACCCGACCAAAAAGATCTTCCAAAGTAGTCTCTCGATAAAAAGTATCTCTTACAATCTTAAAATCTATGCATTCGATAAGAATATGTTTCACCGTGAGATCTTCATGGCATGAAATACACCTTGGGACTGGCTCTTTTTACCTCCATCGATCAGACGGAGGTCTAGGAGCGCAACGTGAAATCTCCCGCCAAATAATTGGCATATGGGGAACCCACGACTCATAGTATTTCCAATAGGGATCGTCATGGTTCCCGACGAAATCTTGAGGCACTTTTTCTTTGGACACAATTGAAATAATGGGGTTCCCCATTGCAATGCATTGCAGTGGGCCTTGCTTCTGTAGCCGGGTTCCACATCAATCTCGAAACTAGAGCTATCCGGTCCTGTCCTCCATCCACCGCAGAGATTTAACATGGCGGCCCTCCAGCTCGTAGAGACGGACAATGCGATTTTTTGCGCTTCCTTCTCTCCCCCGATAGACTCCATTCCAAATTGAAACTTTTTGAAACCTTTTGGAACCATTTGAAACGAATTGAAACTCACAGCGAAGCTGAACCTCAAACGACCTTGCCAAATCAGGTCAGATTTCCCATCAATTTTCTCTCCCCCCTTTGGCTAAACTACACCCTTTCTCTCCCTCTTTTCCCCATCAAACGAAAGCTTGTGCAGGAAATATTCCCTTTCCACCACCAAACACGTTATTAGGCTCTATTTCCCGAAATAAAATTTACGGTGGGGAAGATCACCAAGGTCGCGCAAACCAAGATGTCAGCCGCCGTACGGGAGAATTATTTACTGTGAGTCACTTCCAATATTCGAAATATTTAGTCATATTTATACATAGTTTATATATTTTTACACTGTTCCAGCTTTTATTCTTCCTCTTTCGTATGTCACCATTTTTACTGATCGCTAATCTCTCCCTGATCAACCAAATCAGCACTCGGAGATTGGCGTTTTCGGTGTTGTTGCAGTTGTCGTGGTCTATCCATGAATACATTTTGGTTTATTTCTTAGTTCCTTGCCTCTCCCACGACTGCACATTAATGCGAAAATGTTCTCTGACATGTCCTATAAGAGACACCTGTCTCGATCCGTGATCAAAAGACGAAAAACACGAAAAAATCCACCTGTATAATAACACTACATGGGGTTGTTGTTTTCCATTTCCGGGTTTGTATTTTGAGTCATTTCTTGTTTCCAAGAGTGTTTCATTACTCCAGATCTATGCGAACATGTTCTATCACATATGTTCTAACGCAGATCAGTCTCGATCCATCGAACTATAGCCAATTAGTCGTTAAATCAATATCCGAACAAAGGGGGCGTGGTCCATATACTTGTAATGTGTAAAATGCATGTTTTATTTTTCGTTTATTTTTTATTTTGTTGCATGTTTGGGCCCGGAAAAAGTATCCGTAATCTTCCACTGATATATAACGTAGATGGCAAACCTGTCTCATAGTCTGTGAAACCCAAATTGTATGAAAATTCAACGCAAACAACATGTGCTATTTTTCTTTGTTTTTATTCAAAATTCATGTTTACTTTTGGGTCAAATTTATATTTCCATGATTGATTGAGACTGGAAATGCATTGAAAAACTTCCACCAGCATGTCCCGTAGCCCATAAGACTTTTACGTGGTCTGCCAAATCAAAATTGTGCGATTTATCAACGCGCAGCACATGTACCAAATTCATGTATTTATTATGTAAAATGCAGGTTTGCTTTTTTCTGCAAATTCATATTTCCCTGCCTGTTTCAGATTAAAAAACCATTAGCAAAGTTTTGATAACATGTGGCGTAGATGATAAACCTGTCACGTAGTCCTTGAAATCCAAATTGTGCGAAAATTCAACGGAAACAACATGTACAATATTGTAGCATTTTTGTGTAATAGTCATGTTGATTTTTGGGTCAAATTCATATTTCCTTCCTTGCTTGGGACTGGGAATGCATTGGAAAACTTCCGCCAACAACGTAGTCTGCCAAATCAAAATTGTGCGATTATCAATGCACAGCACATGTACCAAATTTATATCTTTATTATGTAAAATGCAGGGCATGGCATTTACCTGGAGAGCATTGAAAAACTTCTGCAGACATGTGTCGCTGGCCGTAACTGTATCACGCAGTCCACAGACCACTAATCCTGCAATTTACAGCGACATAGCACATATACATGTACAATGCTATGTGAATGGCATATGTTTACCTTTAAATTTATTTCATAGTTCCAGCCATGAACTTGATGTAAGATACAATAATCTTCTGCCAACATGTTGTAAAGTCCATAAACCTGTCACGTAGGCCATGAAGCACATAAGCATCAGAGTCAGTGATTGGCCACAACCCCCCCCCCCCCCATATTGGATATCAGCTGATTCCTCAGGAAATAAACATTACGCATGTAATGATGACCGGCAGAGTGATACATGTGTCAATCGGTCAGACATTTTCAAGGATGCCCAGTTTTAACTTAAAACAACCATGCCGGACTTCATTCCTTCTCTCAGAATAATTGGATCTAACTTTTACAAAACCTGCAGCCCCCAATATCTCCTGGATCTAGACCACATAAATGAAGGGATCTAGTTTATCGGTGCTATGGCAAAAATATCATGTAGAATGGGATTGTGTGGATAATATCAGATTCATGAAAGTTGAAGTCCTGCAGCATGTTCCACAAATATCATCAAAGGTCATAAAACTTTCTGGTCTGCGCCAGTGTGGATCTATACTTGTTTTTTGTTTTTGTTTTTGTTTTTTTTTTACAAAATTACCTCCCTTGACCAGGTGAGGACTTGAATGTGTCAGAAATGATTTAGCTTCTAGAAACAAAGACTTCATTTCCTGAGTACCATGGTGTTATAAATTGTTATGATTGGCTTAACTTTAGCTGCTGAAGATATTTCTAATTTGAGGGTACTGGGCAATCATACTAAATTTATTTTCATAACTTCATTTATTTTCACAATAAGCAACATAATCGAGATTAGCAAGTGAAGTTTTACAACATAATATAATACGCATAAGTCTCACATAAGTACAGATAGAGGGTCTGAAATCGCTGTATGGGATTCCAACAGGATCCACCTCATCATCTAGGGCTGCTTTAGCCATCCTATCAGCCTCAGTATTACCTTTGATGCCAACGTGACTAGGCAACCAACAGAACACAATATCAATCTGTTGATCAAATCTACAGGCAAATGAAAAAATATCGCAACCTAGGTCATTTTTCGTAGTAAAACACACCATTTCCTAAACTAGGAGTGCATTCCCGTTGTTTTTGTATTCTTCTTTATTTTTTCAGAAACTGTATCGGCCAAAATTTTGCCATGAACGAAGAAAAGGTTGTCATTTCTCGTATCGTGAACAGGTACAAACCAGCTTTGACGTAACCAACTTTGGATGTGAAAGTTGCTTTGTTTAGAATAATATTTATGATATGTTTAACAAGAAGTTGGTTATGTTAGTAACTATTGAACTTCATGGGATCTATTCCGAGTTTTTCCTCACACCATCGTGGGATCCAAGCTTTCAATGTTTAAGGCTTAGATCATCTCCATACAACAAATGGGATACTACGCATAGCTTTTGCAGTTACATTGTATCAGCCTTGATGGCCAAATCCATTCATGTTGGAGGCACATACTTCTAGAACCAGAACCCACCCAAACTGCCGAGTGATGTGCTGATTATCGGAGATTTTGTCAATCGATGGCACCCCGGTAGAGCACATTTCGGTTTAGATTCAAATCGATGCAAGGTCGAGATTATCTCCCCGATTGCCACTTAATCCGTTACACTGAAGGCGATCAGGTAATTCACGCTAGGCATATTCAACAGGTGGCTAAAATTGACGACATTGGGAGACTTAAAACTAAAGACTCCACAGGAAAGCCTCTCTTAGCACCGCACATTCAGACCAGAATACGGAGGATTCTAGGACGTAGCCTTGGTATCTCAGCCGCTCTTTCATTGCACATGTTCATGTGGAAACTATGAAGTAACTACACGGCCCCTGGTATACCGGTTTAAGTAATTAGATAGGCTAGCACGGGAGCTGTGATGCCAGATCAGCTCAAATGAGTAACTCATCTGGTGTTAATGGACAAGGCTATTCTGAAGACACTGTATAGTATTTTACACGTTAGACAGTTTAACTTTCTATTCTTTTGAACTAATTCGCTCATAATCTGTTATGAGGAATGGAGGGATTAGTTACTTGTGTTGTTTATATCACTTTTTATCCTCGTTAATTGATATTTTGTTTTACGCTTCAGGTTCAGGATTGAGATTGACCCTGATCACGAGGTTGTCATGTTTCCCGAGGTAGTCATGCGAGCCAAACATGGCATCAAACTGAATTTCACAGTCCGAAAATAATCAGTGAAATTTGTAGACCCGCCGATGATCTCATATAAGACAATTTAATACTGGAAATCTCTAAATGGTAATCTGAGGATTTAGATAAATTTCCGGATGTTTGCGTGTTGTCTGCTGCCTCCTTCGTAAATTTGATCCATTCCAATGAACATGCTGTCTTGCCAGTCGTGAAAAATACCAAAAATGAGGAGGTGATGCCAACAAACATGCTGGATACCCGGTCATGAGAAGTGCCAAGATTAAGAGGAGGTAATGACATTCCTCTGCAAAGGCGAAGCTGTGGTGGACAAAAACACATGGTCTAAACAACCACTGCTCTGAGCGGGACCACAGGCCCGCAAAACAAGAGTTTTGGGGGGTGTGGACGGTGGTATTACGGTGAAGTGTCGAAATATGGGGTCTCTATATATAACCCCATGCTTTATATAAAACTACAACACGGTCTGAAACCCACTTTGGATGAATCAAGAAATAAACGGTTTACCGCCAAACAAAATACATCAGCATATTCTACAAGTATCACTTTATATGACCGTTTATTTCTCGATTCACCCAAAGTTTGCGGGCCTGTGGCGGGACTGAATTACACAAAATAGTTCGCTTTGATTGAGATATTTGATCAAAAACAGAAACATGTATCATTTTATACCAAAGTATAGTATTATGTGAATCAAATAAAATTCATTTGTGGTCATCTGCAACGGGGCCACGTTGTTGAAGTGAAAGAACTCTCCCATCATGCTGTTGATTGTTGTTCAAAAAATTGTCGGTCGGTAAATTATATCCAGCTCTACATGAAAAGGTCTATAGATAGTATAGGTCTCCTATTTCTCTGACCAGGAAGCATGTTGTCTCGCCATGAATCGTTGCCGGTCGCGAAGTGGGAGGCAGAAATATCGATCGGCTTTGGTATGAATCACGATAGTTGCACTTTGTTCATATATCCCAGCATTTTAACCTACCTGGCCTGGGGGTGGGGCACTCCCCCGCCCCCTCCCGTTGTTTTTTTTTCTTCTATCTCCGGAACGACAAAAAATTGAGAGCTGAAACTCGTGACCTTTTAGATTATCATATTGGGGTCATTTTGATCCTATTTGCATGACACCACGAGCAGAGGATCATGGGCAAATTCAAAATGGCGGCCATGCGGGGTACCAGAAAAGTGACTTTTTCGTCATATTTCTTCAAAATTGTTGCTTTTCTGTATGGGAAAGTGGATACAACCTATTTTATTTCATATCATTATTTTTTACTAATTTATCATGCAGTTTTGCGAAGAAAAAACAAAAATAAAAAAATCGAAAATTCTGACCGAAAAATCGTCCAAAAACGCTTTTTTTTAAATGACGTCACAGTGACGTCATTATGGCGGCCATCTTGGATTTTTTTTTACATTTTCTTGTTGAGCTTGACCCAAAGATATAGTGTGGTAGGTTTCAGCCCTCTAGCCTTAGCGATAGCGAAAATATATAGGGGCGGGGGGGTACACCCTAAATCGCCCAGGCCAGATAGGGTTAAATAATCAATCAACAAGTTATTCTGCAAAAGTACAGAAAAGCTATATTTTACATCAAGGGAGAAATGCCGGTATGTTTATCTTTTCTCCAGGTTTACCGCTAGTCTCGTTATATAAACAATAGGGTTTTTTTTGTAGAACAATCAAATGATCGATAACAAATGTACCGCTAGAACAAGGAAAGAGTGAGCTTTAGAACCCTTATCTAATAAGGCTATATGAATACTGATACATGCACTTCGAATATGGTGCGCAGACGCATCGCTGATTAACACTATATTCCGATACTCGCCATAGATCATTCTAGTCTCGCGAGACGCTGATTAACCCTATATTCCGATACTCGCCATAGATCATTCCAGTCTCGCGAGACTTCCTTCTATATAAGGGAGTCTCGCGAGACTAGACTGATCTATGACGAGAAGTCTCTGAAGTAAGTGGTAGGCGGCGGCGTATCATTTTCATGTATCTCTGTCCGGCGTTTCACGTTTCACTGTTTTTCGAAGCTGCAACTATATGCTCAATGGCATAAGACAAACGACATGACAGATTATCGCGGCGATATCAATGTTATTATATGTGTATATGACCATGAAAGAAGTTAGCCAGAAACGTTTCGATCAAGCCAGGATTAGACGATGTAGAATCGGCCATACACGATTAACTGCAGATAAAAGAGCCAGTCCCAAGGATCTCACGGTGAAACATACGATCTCACGGTGAAACATATTCTTACCGACTGTATAGATTTTAAGATTGTAAGAGATAACTTTTATCCAGCAGCTACTCTGGAAGATCTTTTTAGTCGAGTAAAAGAAGATTGTATTTTAGATTATTTGAGAGAGATCGGCTTGTTGTATAAATTTTATTGTACTTACATGTTTTTAATGCATTAGTTTACTGAGTTATTAACTTAAATACTTAGAATTTTCTTTGATAGCCCCTCTATAGCTGAAATATTGCTGAACGCGACCTTAGACCTTGATTCTCTCTCTCTCTCTCTCTAATACAAAAAGTAGTTCACACACAATAATAATCCCTGTCGAGAGAGTGACTAATGCGGGCCTCGCCATGGAGATAGCGTTTAAAGATAGCTCTGATTCGCCTATAATATTGGAAAATGTTAATGTTGCTGCATCATCCGGCAATTAGCCCTCAGTAGGGGTACGGAGGACTAATTAGTGGATGATGCCGCAACAATAACATTTTCTGTTAGACGTCAGATTTTGATATTGAAACAAAGTTTGTATTTAAAGATTGGGATGGTTACAGTCTAGGCTCTGACTTAATACCTGGAAGTTTTTTCATTAGACACGGCTATATTTATAGATAACTAATATTCTGTAATAATCTATGAATAACAATTTTTCTATTCAAACTTGAGAGACGGTTCGCCTGAAGTTCTATCCGCATTATCAAGCATTGTCGCATTATACAGGTAGAGTTAATGGTATGTAACGGATGAAGAGTGCCCCATGCGTTAAACCACGGCAGAACACCCGGGATAGGATTCTACAGGGAACTCCGCCAGCGAGCGATGAACCAGGAAGTGAGCAGTGAATCGCATAAACCCAGATCTTGACGGGATTGTGTTCCTCGAACTGCGTTGTGTTCCTTCCCATATCATGCATATTCATTAGGTGTCGTGCATATTCATTAGGTGAAAAATTCGCCTCCTACACAAGAGAGCTCGCCGCATGCACACTTTCTACGCAGAGACTGTACCAGGCTGCATCGATAAGATATAGATAGAGAATGTTTTAATTGTACATATATGATCGATATCATTAAAAAAATAAACACGAGCTAAAAGATATTGGATCTCTTTTGACGATGATCTACTAAAATCACGGTTGCATTATTTTCCAGCACACGGAAAGAATATTTTTTCATGGAATCCGTACTTTGCCAATATGTAAATAAACCATAATGTCTTGTACGTCCATTCGTAACCCTTTCATTTCTTGAGTATCCTCAGGGGTCAATCAGGGGAGGATGAGAAACTTCAACATTATTTTTATCCCGCTCATGCTAAATATCCCTGATAGACCTTGCAGTGTACGCTCATGGCGTAATGAAACTTGGTTGGGTGGTGCTTCAAGTTGGTTTGTTGCGATATAGCTGAAATATTGTTGAAAGCGACGTTAAATTCACTCACTCACTCACTAATGATGTATTAACATATTCTCAGTACCGGTATATACTTGTATGGCCTGTGAGATATTGGACGGTAAATATTCACGTATACTCCCTTTTGCTATGTACCAGGAGTCAATGTATGGTAGGAAATTAAAAACTGTGGTAACTCGGCTCGACATCATTAATGGGAACGAGACAATCTTTGGGGGAAAATAAAATTAAATATTTATTAATTTACATAATTTATTTATTGGAAAAGAATACGTAGGTCCCTAACGTCCGATATCCCACGGGCCAGGTAACTGAATGAGGCGAAAATACTTCAAAGAAATCGGTAGGCCTATATTCTTTGTTGTTATAAATCCACTTGTAAAACTCTGGTAGGTAAAATTTTTTGGTGCTATGCTACCCCCTGTTTCTCAAAATCAAAAATTGGAATTTCTCGTTTTACTTCGCGCAAAGATGAAAATCAAATATTAAAAATGCTCTGTTTTGTCTGAGTTCAACCGGGCCGTATTAGAGATGTGGAGCGTGAGAGATATGGGAGTTTCACTAAATGAGATGCATGGAGCGTGATATTCCCACGGCACCAGGGTAGTACAAGCCGATTGCGCATGCGCACGAAGATGGCGGCCCACAAGACAGATAAGGACAGGTGGCATCCCGCTCTTCTCGTAAGTTATTGGCATTAAGGATTTAGCCAATCAGGACGCCGTCTTGGATTTCCTTAGTTCTAGAAATAGATCTTTAGAGCGCTAGTATTTTATAATATAGTGCTCAAGATACCAATAAAAGATTTAATACCAGTGAGAATAAACCATAGCGGGGATGGACCGCGAAATCCGAATGGGAAGTGGCTCTTAAACTACCATTTCAAACAAGCACACAGCCGCCACGGTTGACATTAGACGTCTGAATGCTTAAACGCTTAAAATCTGTATTCTCTTTTGGGAGGGTTGACGTGTTCAGACGCCTGTCAACGCTCAACATTAAAAACGCTTCAACGCTTTAAGCGCCGTTTTCAAACGCTTCAACGCATCGACGCGGGGCTTCGAAAACGCTTCAACACTGTAAGTGGGTGCATCATCTCGTTTCAACACATCAAACACACACACACAGGATAACGTTCCTTTGGGGTTATCATTAGGGTACCCACATGTTTATTATACTACGAAGTGAGATTTCTTGCATCTCGTTAATAAAACTCCCATGTGTCCCAACCCCGTCGTTCTGCGCATCATGCTTCACACCTGGTACGCATATGCTTACTCCATCCTGTATATACATAGTTGGCTCATTATACTCTACATGTAGCTCGAATGCCTGACTCCTGAAGGGATCTAAAGTCACACTTGCCTGGCCTGTGGAATATTGGATGGTCGATGTCTACGTATAATTTTTTTCAATAAATTATGAAAATTAATGAATATATATATTATATATATATATATATTTTTAATATATATATTTTTTTCTGAGTGTATTTCTCTTTCATCTTTGACTCAATAAAAGTCATTCCCTGAAATGTCAAACCGAGTAACTACAGATTTTAATTATCTATCATACCCTGTCCTCTATGACATAGTCTTTTATTCTATGTCATAGAGGACAGGGTATGATAGATAATTAAAATCTGTAGTTACTCGGTTTGACATTTCAGGAAATGACTTTTATTGAGTCAAAGATGAAAGAGAAATACACTCAGGAAAAAAATATATATATTAAAAAATATATATATATAATATATATATTCCTTAATTTTCATAATTTATTGAAAAAATTTATACGTAGACATCGACCATCCAATATTCCACAGGCCAGGCAACTGTGAAATTTTCCAGTAGCAAACTCCGAACAGCGCATATCAGTTGAACGACTATCGTCTGGCTTACAAGCGCTGTCCGCAATTGAAATGTCGTTTAACACGCTCTCAGCCAATACAAACCTTCTGCTATCACTGCAATAACCTCATTAATTCATCAACAAAATATCTCCGAAAATTACAACACGTACACGGGAAGTCGGAAGAGGTAATAACCTATACTGGTTTCACTGGTAACGAGTTTTTGTTATTGATTTTTGTTTGTGTTTCGCATATGGACTGCCGTAGTGTGTGATGCAATGGATGTATGACTGACGGTGTAGGGGCGACAGCTCGTCAGGCGACCACATTTCAACAGTAAAGCATTGTCGCTGAAAGCAAATCAAAGCGCCTTGTTCTAATTAGTTGTTTCAGATATACTAAAGGTGCATGTTGTTATGACAGCCTTTCTGTCATTTCAGATTATTTAGCGAATAAAACAATGTACCTGCTGTTTGTCACTCACTAGCCTCCCCCTACATCTCTGTACTGTTTGGAAGGTCACAAATCGAGAATTGATCAATTCGCCAGTAGACTGTTTCATCCAGCTCCGGAGACCACATTCGACTGCGGTCAGGAGTGTATTCCCCTGTTATGAGGATTCCCCAGTAGCTGAAAGTATCCGGCTTCTATCTTCTAAACGACCCAGGATATTTTTATTCACATTTGTAACTAGGAACGGACACTCATTCCTGAAGAAAAGTACATGAGAATGCAGATAGTTAAATATATTGACCTACTGAACTTCTATATGAAGATTAGCGCAAATACGAATCGATTGTTTGAACATTCTGTGTGGTACGCGTACATGTGCAATAAAGTCCAGTCGATCGTGTAGTTGATAACAGAGGTAAGTAAAACTGTTGCACGGTGAATTAACATACATGTAATTATAGATACTGGATACTTCTAAACGAGTATATTAATATTCTTGAATGCGGATCACTCTAGAAGTAGATATTGGTGACATGGTTTTATATCAAAGTGAATGTGGACGAAAATTGGGGTACGGGAGAACCTATAATATATAGGACAGAGAAATGCCGGTGTATCGTGTGTGATTTTTGACATATCGTACCATCGTAATCATTGCAGTGCGTCTAAGATTTTTTTTACTAGAACGACAGTGTCACGCTGCTACGATTCGAAGGCACAATAGTACGATTCGATCATATGATAATACGATGCCAAAGATACAATATCATGGTAATATGAAAAAGAAATTTGCAGCTTATCGCCGTTAATACATGTATGTAGAACCAGAGGCAAATCAGTTCGCATGCTCCCAGACCAGGTCACGTGACTTCATGAATGTTGATCAGAGAGTCCAGGTCACATGTCGGTAATGCGTTAACCTGCGATAAATAGACCATGTAAACTGAAAGTCCAGTGTAAATGTATTCTTGAGTAGCGATATCAAATTCTTGGACATGATGGATTTTGATATTCGGGCTAGTGCTTGTCGATTATATCAGAAACCGCTTACATACAGGAATATATTATTCAACTATAATTAAACAACAGATCCAGTGATAATACTCGAAAGTAAACCTAATGAAACAGATCTCTTTTACCAGTTTCACCACGGCAGTTAGCCAGACCAGAAGTACATAGCACAATGGCGAAATATAAAAGGCAGACACGAGACAAGAATTTGGTCTATTAGGAGAACAAGCGCTGGATGAGCGCAAAGACCTCCGTCGAGGCAACAGGGTCCGTAGCGTAATACATCACTGAATAACATACGGCCGGATGCCAAGCTCAATTTTGCATTTGTTGGACGTTAGCTTCATCAATGGTAATTAATCTGGGATTGAGGGTTCCTCACTAGCATGTCCAGACAGGGATGTGAAAGTCACATTCCCAGCAAATAATTTTTGTTTGATTTGACGTGCTTGAAATATTGGGGTACGGAATAGAGAATATTGATGGAAAACCTGGAAAAGTGCTTGAGACATTAGGCCCCATCCCACCCACACCTCCCCATGAGAGGATCCCCTCACCCAAATCAACACGTTAGCGACAGAAATGAGACCCTGTGTGCCTAGTTGTACCAACTTGCTTGTGATTTTGTGCTATAGGCCCAACACAGCAACACTTCATATTTTGTATGTGTACAGTATAGCATCATCATTGATGAGAGAATGCTCTTCAAAACACACCTGATTTTACCGACACTTCGTTCTGATCTGTCTCAACATCATATGATGAGGATTCAATGCGCTCGGTATAATTTTGTATACTGGTGTTACAGGTCACCTTCGCCTTCACCTTACTGTATCAATGACCATGGACTTGTACATGTATCACATTCACATTGAATGGTGATGGCTGATGAGAATATTGCCCCTATGGAACAAATGACTGGATTCCACGCAGCAAATATTTATTGTGTAACAGTGAGAAGAAAATTAATTGTATAAACATTCCAAGCCTCATTGAACACAAGCCGCACCATACTTGATATGAATATAACGCGCGTACATTAGCTCGCTTGGACGTCGCTTAGTTAAATATGGACAGACTCGCAAATATCTCAAAATTTTCAAAAGCCACAAAAATGCCCTTAGCTTGTACAGAGTAAGTAAAAATAAATGTACAACTTGATGTTTAGAAATGACTGTGTTGAGCGGTTCTATTCCCAACTTCTCTTTTATTCTATGTCATAGAGAACAGGGTTTGGTAGATAATTAAAAACTGTATTAACTCGGCTTCACATTTTAGAGAATGACTTTAATTGAGCCAAAGATGAAAGAGAAATACACTTATAAAAAAATCTATTTAAAAAAATATATGTTTATATTAATTTCCATAATTTATTGAAAAAAACTATACGTAGACTTCGACCACCCAATATCACACAGGCCAGGCAACTGTGAGAACAAGTGAAAGATACCCATCGAGTTGAGCGGATTTGCAGATAAACAACAACAAAAAATTGCACTTTGTGCCTCACGAGGACCTTCTCCATAGAGTGCATGCCAGTTATTTTTCTAGACTACAACAACAACAGTTTTTGCCTGTATCACAGTCCGAGCTTCCGATTACGCTTCAACCTTACCCAGACGACGGATAATTTTTGACAGATTGTTCGGCTAGGTTGTTGATCGGATTCACAGATCATGAATTCCACCGTGACGGAATCACCGTTGGGAAGACTTTTTCTTTATTCAAAGTCATGTACTCGGAAGTTCCGTGGTCATACCGGTACCCATGTAGTTTCAAGTTTAGTTTGCTATTCTATATGACATCTGTTTACGGATCCATGAAAAATCTACAGATGATCCAGCATTTTCAGTAAATCATGCTTCGAAATGTTCGTGACGGAATCACCTGAAACGGACATGACTCTTGACTAGTGTTGCTTGTCTATTTTTTTGCTGCTCTGTTTCAATCTGACTATTCTTATATGACATCTCTTACTAACATACAGTACCCAAGGATGATAAGATTTTTTTCATCGTGAGAAAAACGCGACTGGATCATCCCAGGGGTTAAATCTAGTCCGTGACGGAATCGACAAAAAATCGTGATGGAATCACGAGTGCGCTTTTTAAATCTTATCGGTAAAAGTGCTTTATTAATTACACATTTTCTTCAAAAAAATATTCCTAGAGTGAATTTATCTCTTCTACTTAGAAAATTAAAACTCTGACCTCTTATTTTTACTAAGGTATACAGCTCCCGCCACATGCATATCTTTTCTGCAGATGTTTCAAAATAGTATAGTTTTCAGTAAAGTGCAATTTTTCTTCTTTGACAATTTAGAATTTCCCGAGTTCTTCATGTTAAAAAATTGCGGGAAAAATATTTCGCTATTAAAACACATCTTCTCTATTATTGGCTTGTTCCCGGGGATCATAGGAAGCGAATAGAACAAACAGCATGCTAATATAGGGTCTACGACAGAATGTGGAGTGAATTTTATGCGAAAAAGGGCTGTTTAGCAATGTCCGCTTTTCCGTGGAATTCATGAGCGCACGATTGAAGTATCATGGGAAGATATATATTTCCAGTCGCTATCTCCCCCCCCCCCCCCATCTTCAAACAAAAGGAAAAGAAAAAGCCGAGAGAGCGCCTCGTGAGGCAGAGTTATTTTTCCAGACTACAACAACAACAGTTTTTGCCTGTATCACAGTTCGAGCTTCCGATGACCCTTCAACCTTACCCAGACGACGGATAATTTTTGACAGATTATCCGGCTAGGTTGTTGATCGGATTCACAGATAACGATTGAAGCATGGGAAGATATATTTTTTCAGTCGCTATCTCCCCAACCCTCACCCCCCAATTAAAAAAAAAAAGAAAAGAAAAAGCCGAGAGAGTTCTTCGGAGTTTACGTTTTTGACCTCTGACTTTGAATTTGACTTCTCACTTCCGACTCGCATCCTGGTGAATGACACTCGTCCTTTATCTTTTTGCCGATTCAGAGATTCTCGAGGAAGTTTCCAATTATACTATCTGGAATGCGAGTTTTTCTTTCGTGAAAATTTACTTTTTATGAAAGCGCAGGTTTGTCTTACCGTCGCATACCGGCCATCTGTACCAGCGCGAAGCTAGAAGTACACGCGCGAATTTAGTACCCTCGAATAAAGAGACCCGGTGGAAGCGCTGCAAAGGATACACATCTTTTGTGACGTAAGCATTCATTTGTGTCCAAAGAAAAGATTCAAGATTTCGTCGGGAACCATGACGATCCCTATTGGAAATACTATGAGTAGTGGGTTCCCCATATGACAATTATTTGGCGGGAGATTTCACGTTGCGCTCCTAGACCTCCGTCTGATCGACGGAGGTAAAAATACAGATCGCATCAAGCTTTTTATACAGATGGTTCTAAAGATGGTGAGAGTGTTCCGAAACTAAAACCTGTCAACTTCCAGGTAAAAGTTCGATTTTCACTGCCGAAGCCAAAGCTCTATTGTCAGCTTTGGAAGGTATTAGGTGTACTATAGGAGGAAATACGTATATGTACGAAGGCATCTACCATCCATTATCCCACAGGCCAGGCAACTTTGAGATTGCACTGAGATTGATATCGGGAAGACCAGATTACGTGAAACATTATACAAGTAATTGGAGAATGGAAATCCACCTAAATCAATCTGTCGTTCGTGTTCCTTTGTTTTCTCAAATTCTATGCGTTGAAAGACCCCCACCACCCACCTTGACATATGCAGTCTAGCTTGACATATGCAGTCTAGCTTTTCTGGAAGAAATTGCGAGGGTTTGGGGGGAGAAGGGGGGGGGGGGTCAAACGATTATAGCCTAAATCACATATCATGAATTTACTTGAGTAAAAAAGTCGGAAAATAAGATATTCCTTTTCAAAATCATATAGCCTAGTAATCAGTAATAATAACATGGCTTGCTGTTGAGATGGATTATATTGCACTGTATTTGAGTAGTAGCAAGATAGCAAATTCATTAGCATTTTTGAGGCCGAGGCGTGAGGTGTTACGTGGCGTGACGCCACTGTGAGGTCACTTCCGAGTCAAAGGTCAATTTCGAGTGAAAGGTCACTTCTGGGAATGTCCGGGGATCAAAGGGGACCGTGTATGTATATTTAATAGAACAAGCAAGAATTATCTGCCGCTAAATACGAACCCAGTCAATTCAATGTTATATGCATGATATACAAGTCGGCGCTTGTATGGGTACTTCCGTTACTGTAGAACTCTCCACGAAGGTCAAGGGACAAATATACTGAGTTTCTGCTTGAGACTACATAATCTCAGCAACAACAAAATTCCCATTTCTACGACTCGCCAGGTGTAAAGTCTGTTTTCCGCTTTTTCTCTAGAGAAACTTTTACATGCACCCGCTATCCCGCCCTGCACCTCTCGACAGTCCACGATCCGCTGACAAGCGATATTAGCCCATCTTGACCTGGTTGATTGGGATTTTCCATAGGAATACCGTATTAATTTGAAGCGTAACTTGGATTTTCGAATCGCACCAAAAAAGGTATCTTGCACAAAATTTGTACTAAACTTTAGAAAGATCAATAAATTAGTTCCTGAGAATTCACGATAACAATGTTTCGAGGGGGAATTCAAGATGACCACCTGACAGCCATAGTGGATTTTCGAATCGGATCAAAAAAGGTATCTTGCACAAATGGACCACACAGGGAACCTGTGTACCATATTTTAGGGGTCTGTGTTTCCGGATCTTTTTCGGGGAAACTTTTGCATGCACCCACCCACTACCGACCCAGTACGCCCGCTATTGGCACACCTAGGCCCCATAACGTCCACCCAAGTGCCCTTTTCCCACAATTCCCTGCTTGCGCATGCGCGCCATTGCCCTACTTTCACTCCACACCAGTCCAGTCGGACTCTTCCCCCTCGAGTGTTTCAAACTGATACCTCACACGACCCGTTTGGACCAATATTGGTCCGCCTAGACCCCAAAAACGTTCACCTCAGGCCTGCCTATGCACTGCGCCTGCGCAGTTAGAACTTCGAAACAAAAGTCAACCCATGGCCCTACCATCGCATTCTACACCACGAGGCAGAAACAATATGGTGCCACACCACATACCACAAATGTCCACGCGAGAGTTGCCCGTTGGGTCTAACATTGAAGAAACTGAAACGTACGGTCTTATTTAGGAGCAGATAACTCTTGCTGGGCCGTCACGTGACCGGAAGTGAGTGCGATGTGATCCTTATAAGAACAGATATAATAATATTTATTGCATACAACTATATGTTCTGTATACATACGCTGTATGGCATCATGCTAGTGTACATGTGTGTGAAATAAGTCTTTCTTGGGAGAGGCGTTTTGTTTCCCTTGTGAAATAAAAATACTGCTTAATAAACCAGGTCATACACTGAAAGTGCTGTAGATTTACCTATATATGTTCTATTTTTTCTATTTAAATGACGAAAAGCAAATGCTGGACTACTGAGAACTTACATGAACGATAACTGGACCCATCATGTTAAATCAGTGCAATAGCATAATGTTATAATACTATACCATACCATAGGTCTACATCAATCTGATTAAAACTCAGTCTTAATAACCGCTCCTCTATCTGATATGTCGCTAATTAGCGACATGTCCGACAGAGGAGTGGTTATTAAGTCTGAGTTTTAATCAGATTGGGTCTACATTTACTCATATTCGTCGCTGGAATACACACAATACAACGAAAACTGAACCGCTCGTAATGACTCATGTTAAAATATTAGGAGCTCATATGATGCGATATTCCTCGTAGAGATATGGACAAACTAACGACAAACGAACCCTTCACAATAAGTCCTTGCAAGTGGCTCGTCCTTTCTCGCATTTTTATGTTGCAATAATCATATTGTAGTATCTGTTAAGGCCACAAATCAAGGAGGAGCCGACAGAAGGACATACCGGGGTACTCAAATGGAGATTCACGGCTTTAAGGACATTGTTATAATGCCGACCATCTTTCATCATGAATGTGCTGTACTGGCTGGGCTGATCAGTGTCTAGGATAATAGGAACTGTGAACACTCTCGTTTTCTGGCATATGTAGGCACCGTCGTGATATGACTGAAAAAATGTTGAAAACGACGTTAAATCCTTCTCAATCACTCACTCACTCATCATAATTGTATCGACTCGAGCACCGATCATCATATATTTTGCAGGCATAGCTGGATTGGAATTAAACATCGACCATCTCGATCCTGTTTGTATGGCGACATTATTGTCCCCCGCCGCAACGCGGCCGGGGACTTTAAAATGGTTCTTGCTTCTTTGTGTCCGTGGATGTCCGTGTGTCCGTCCATGTCTGTTCGAAGCGATAACTTCCTAACGCTTTGTTGGATTCTTCCGAAATTCGGAATATGCATTCCTTGCGGCAAGACGCCAGTCCGCATTTCAGCAACATCTGCCTGAAGGTGGCGCCGCTAGTTCTTGCGTCTTTGCGTATGTGGATGTCCGTGTACGTCCGTGCATGTCTGTTCGAAGCGATAACTTTCTAACGCTTAGTTGGATTCTTCCGAAATTTGGCATACGCATTCCTTGCGACAAGACACCAGTCCGTATTGCATTTCAGCAACATCTGCTTGAAGGTGGCGCCACTAGTTCTTGCTTCTTCGTATCCGTGAATGTCCGTGTACGTCTGTTCGAAGTGATAACTTCCTAATGCTTTGTTGGATTCTTCCGAAATTCGGAATATGCATACCTTGCGACAAGATGCCAGTCTGTATTACATCTCAGCAACATCTGCCTGAAGGTGGCGCCACTGGTTCTTACTTCTTTGTGTCCGTGGATGTTCGTGTACGTCCGTGCATGTCTGTTCGAAGCGATAACTTTCTAACGCTTTGTTGGATTCTTTCGAAATTCAGCATTCGCATTCCTTGCGACAAGAGGCCAGTCCGTATTGCATTTCAGCAACATCTGCCTGAAGGTGGCGCCACTAGTTCTTGCTTCTTTGCATCCGTGGATGTCCGTGTACGTCCGTGCATGTCTGTTCGAAGCGATAACTTCCTAAAGTTTTGTTGGATTCTTCCAAAATTAGAATACGCATTCCTTGTGACAAGACGCCAGTCCGTATTACATTTCAGCAACATCTGCCTGAAGGTAGTGCCACTGGTTCTTGCTTCTTTGAGTCCGTGGATGTTCGTGTACGTCCGTGCATGTCTGTTCGAAGCGATAACTTCCTAACGCTCTCTTGGATTCTTCCGAAATTCAGCATTCGCATTCCTTGCGACAAGAGGCCAGTCCGTATTGCATTTCAGCAACATCGGCCTGAAGGTGGCGCCACTGGGTCAAGATAGATTTTTTTTCCGTGTACATCTGTTCGAAGCGATAACTTCCTAATGCTGTGTTAGGTTATTCCGAACTTCTTTGTGTCCGTGGATGTTCGTGTACGTCCGTGCGTGTCTGTTCGAAGCGATAACTTTCTAACGCTTTGTTGGATTCTTTCGAAATTCAGCATTCGCATTCCTTGCGACAAGAGGCCAGTCCGTATTGCATTTCAGCAACATCTGCCTGAAGGTGGCGCCACTAGTTCTTGCTTCTTTGCATCCGTGGATGTCCGTGTACGTCCGTGCTTGTCTGTTCGAAGCGATAACTTCCTAAAGTTGTGTTGGATTCTTCCAACATTAGAATACGCATTCCTTGCAACAGGACGCCAGTCCGTATTGCATTTCAGCAACATCTGCCTGAAGGTGGCACCACTGAGTTTCTCTTCTTCTTGTCCGTTCCAGTCAAAATGGGCCTTCAATTTTGCTATATGAAATCATTCTATTCCACATCATATGATTTACCCTGAAGCTTTTGCATGAACCATATTTTATTTCAGAAGTATAATATGAAATAACTGGCGGGGAAATCCCCGCAGTACTGAATCCCTCATTTTTGAATTTCATGTCATCTTAAACGAAGGACAACATTTCCTTCTATTTTGCTAACAAATAATTGTATTGCACATCATAGGATTTACCCTGAAGCTTCTGCACGAATCATTTGTCTACACACGTATATTACTATATTAATTACAACTGTGTTCCTAATGTTTGGGTGCACACTATGCATATGATCAATTTCCTGAATTGAACTGAATTCAACCTTGTTGGTCTTCAGACTGACAGATGATGGCATGCAGTTGTCAGTGCAGTTGTTCATGTACAGGGAGCTTTCTATGAATGAGTTGCAACCCCAAAAAGGCTTACAATTTATCAGGCACAGACCCATGTTTTTACCCCTCGGCCATTTTTGTCCATTTTTGGCCTTGTACGTCCGTCTGTCCGTACGTCCGTTCGTGAGCGAGATAGCCGGAAAACTGTTTCGCTGATGAATTCCAAATTTGGTATGCTTATTTGCCTAGTCTAGGACCAGAAGCCTATAGAATTGGGACCTGATTGGGACCTTAGCAGCCATCTTTAATTTCATGCAAAATGGATAATGATCCATATCTCGAAAACCATTCAACTGTTCAATACGAAATTTGATATACATCATCGATACATCAAGCAACTTTCAACGAATTACCAAACAGGCTTTTCTGATTAGCTGGGAACCCTGGATGCCATCTTTAATGCATGCGAAATCGATAATGATAGCATACATATCTCGGTTACCATTCAATTGTTTTATATGAAGGTACATGTAGGTATATATCATCAATACATCCAGATACTTTGAATCGGGACCTGATTGACTGAAAACCTTTGGTGGCCATCTTTAATTTAGGCAAAATCATTAATGATCTATCTCTGATTCCGTTGGAGTGCTCAGTGGAAAATTTGGTATACATCATTGGTGCATCAAGAGACTTACGATGAATGACAGATCTGGTTTCTCTGATTGGGCGGAAATCTTGGCGGCCATCTTTAATTTATTCAGAATCTTTAATGATGTTTATCTCTGATACCATTCAAATGTTCTATACGAAACTTGACTTACAGCATCGATGTATGAAGAGACTTGCATTAATGAATAACCACATTAGTTCCTCTGAGTGACGGGAAGGATGGGCAACCATCTTTAATTTATGTAAAATCATTAATGATCTCTATCTCTGACACTGTTCAAATGCTCAATGTAAAATTTGGTATATATTATCGACGCATCATCTCGGTTACTTCTACACGATGTGCCTAGGATACAGTACTATACTATACACAATTTTTTGTAATTCAGCATCGCAGAAAACCACCATCGATTGCATATTCAATGGTAAAAGGGTTAGGAAAGAACTAAAAATACACTCCAATGCAGAGTGATTTTGATTGACGCCAGAAATCGCTCAGAACGCTTCTTCGGCGATCTAGACCCCAGGAGCATCTGGGGCCTGGGCGGCCCCTGGATCCTCACGTAAAGTACAATGATAGTGGCCGTACCACTTTGAATTTGCTTCCGACGCCCCTGTATTAACAGACAGTGTCAACGTACTGTTCCAGCTGTCTCCCGTTCAGTGATTGGTCATTCGACCCCGCCATTTTAAACTAATACGAGCATTTTCATTGGATCACTATTAGATAAGACCCACCCCAATCTTCATACATGACCACGTGACTGTCTCAGTTGACTGATGACATAGCGCGGCCTCGTTTTTGATTTCAAAATCTGCCGTCGAACTGGGAAAATGTTGTTGTTGCTGCATCAGCCGATCATTAGCCCACTGTAGAAGATATTATAGGCTAATACATGTAGGCTACCATGCCATGAGATGATGCTTGGGATTGCATTTCGCTCACTTGCACCTACAGGTGGCGACAACTGGTGGCAATTTAAAATTTGGTTTCCGGGCAGTAGGTTGAGGATGCCTTCAGCTTCTCGTCAAATTTGGTTTGCAGATAATGCCTTGAGATGTCACTTGGGGATGCTTCTCGGTGCTTCACTGCATGGAAACTATATCACAGAAGCAATCAACTTTCAGTCAATCGTTCTGAGTTGATCTTAAAACTTGGGAAGGCAGAAAGACCCTTCCACATCCAACGCTTATGAAGCAGCAGTTGCCTCCCTCATGTATATCCCCTACGACCAACAATGCTAAAAAATATTGCTGCCATTTCGGCGGGGGACCTAGCATCCTCTGGTTGTTGTTTTATGATGATTACTTCTGAATTACTGGGTTGTTGCCTTGTTTTTGTTAGAATATTTGGAATTTTGTTTGATCGTCGCTATATAGCTGAAATATTGCTAAGCGCGACATTTAACCTTAATTCTCTCCCTCTCTCTGTCCGACATTCTTAGACTTGGACATCGATCATCTTCATTCTCTATGCATTCACGGACTAGCCTTGAACACCGATCATCGTCTGGATGCAAAGGAAATATCGTGATGCCTGCTTATTCTATTTTGATATAATACCAATTGTTCTTTTTAGTTTACCTTCTAACAGACGATTCGCCATGGAGATGTTTGGTACGGTAGTTCTGTTAGCTCTGATTTCACTTGTCGTGTGGGTTGTGAAATCATTAGTTCCCTTTTTGAGAGAAGCGAAAATCGTGAGGAGAGGTGTTGCCGATCTGCCAAGTCTGCCCAATGTGTGGCCTTTGGGGACTATTCCGCATGTAAGTACCGGACCTTCATGACTTCACTTCCAGAATTGTACTGCCCATTGCAAATCGCATAATTTTACTCAAACAAAATTTATTTCTTGTCTAATATTAGGTTATGATATAAGTTATATATAGCTGCTCTGCATTTCTTGCCAAGGAGGAACGAGTGTGAATTCAGGCTAGGAATCTGGGTGAGAAGAGTATGATATGAGACCAAAACCGAATATCATTCAGGTAATGCAACGACATGCAAACTAATGGACTACACACCAACAGAATATAGCAAATTTTCTGGTTACATACAACGATTGTCGGTTGTTGATTTGGCAAGAAAAGGGTTTACAGCCATAAACCAAAATATCAGGAACTTTAAACAAGCACTATTCTGGAAAATATTGCGAAAGGCATTCCATTCTTCTGGAAAATATTGCGAAAGGCATTCCATTCTTCTGGAAAATATTGCGAAAGGCATTTCATTCTTCTGGAAAATATTGCGAAAGGCATTCCATTCTTCTGGAAAATATTGCGAAAGACATTCCATTCTTCTGGAAAATATTGCGAAAGGCATTCCATTATTTTGGAAAATATTGAGAAAGGCATTTCAATGATCTGGAAAATATTTCGAAAGGTATTCCATTATTCTGGGAAATATTACGAAAGGCATTCCATTCTTCTGGAAAATATTGCGAAAGATATTCCATTCCCAATAATGTATCATAAAGATTTTTTTTGCGAATTAGCACAATCCGAGGTACATATATTTTGTGCAATACAACCCTTATTCCCGCCAATTAGTTTATTGTATCATTCCAGTGGGACCTGCATATGGCGTATACATATCTCGCTTAGTAGCATTTGCTAGATCCTGTGTTAAATGTGATGATTTTAATCAACGTCACAAAACATTGTTGCACAAACTTATAAAACAGGGCTATTCCACCAAGCGCCTCCACTCAAAGTTTCTCAAATTTGGCGATACATATCGCATGCTGACAGCAAAGTACGAACGTAGCGTGCAAGATCTATGGCGCTACGTTTCGTAACTTGTGTCTAATTCCGCGGGCTGGGGGCCGTATGAACATATATCCTCATGGTGCTCATATGAACAGTCACAATCAAAGCGTGACTGAGATACATCTTTTTTGGATAACGACTCTAAAACGAATATTATGGATTAAGAATACTGATCAGCGATACGGATTTGATATTTTTGGAACATCATGATGTCTTGCCGGCATCATTGAAAACTGTTGACCGCTTCTCTCTTGCAGGAAACAAGCCTATGTTTATGTATACTATGATTGTCTTTTTGAATTTGATGCTAATACTGTTACATGGAAAATGGAATAGGTCTTTGGATTATGGACGCGGATATTCTCTAATGGACGACGGCTGGATTATGAATGACGGACTAGACGCTTGTAATACAGCATTTACTAGTTTCCCTTTAATTATTGATTTTTATTGGAGTGTATAATATATATATATATATATATATATATTACTTTATTTCGTGAAAAAAAAATCAAGTCAAATTCAACGAAACAATTATCCCCAGTTTACGCATATAATAAACTGGAAACACATTTTGTAGAACCCACAAAAACGTTTGTATACCCCATACTGCCAAGGACATACAGATGAAATTCCATCATCAAACACAAAATTACACCAATATAACATATTTGCTTTCTAGAGCTTTCCTCGTGACCAAGCTGCAGATCCCCCAGAATGGAGCCTGTTGATATGAACAAAATTGAGACACAAACTGTATTCCAAACTGTAATCTTTTTAATAGCCCCTGATTCCAATCAATAAGGCTAATTCCTTCACCGAAAATGACTTACAGATGGTACTGAAGATACAGATACGATAAATATACAAAAGATAATGTAGCAGGAGAACAGATTTGTGCAAATTGAAAAAATCTACATGAAGTTGGCGAATTTTCCAAATAAATGCGGCATTGACAAGAACAATATTAAGTTGTTATATATGCATTGTAATTTATGCTTTCTGTTGCAGTTAAACAAAGTAGGAATCGAAAATTTTCTCCCACATGTAGTCCAAGTGGCCAAGACGAAGAAAGCTAAAGTTATTGTGTTCTGGAGGACATTTCTTGATCCCTCAGTCTTCGTTATCCATGCCGAAACCGCCAAACAGATCCTACGAACGTCGGAGCCCAAGAACCGGAAGTTTGGTATGGGTTATGGGACTCTACTCCCTTGGCTGGGTGAGAATGTGAAATGTTTATGTTGCTTACAGAACCTTGCGGATAAAATATTGAAGTTTAATACAGAAAGTCTTATCCATGAAAATATATATTCTACCAGTTGCGAGTGTATTCAGCTCTGCAATGGTTGATCACAACATGATTATGTGGGGAATAATATTAGTTATTCAGGTTTTCCCCCGGGTGTATGGAAAGTTACGACCCTCCCAGGAACTCATACACCCTGAGGCGTCAGTCGAAGGGTGTATGAGTTTCAGGGAGGGTCGTAACTTTTCATACACTCGGGGTGGGGGGGGGGAGGAAACCTGAATAACGAATTTATTACCCCTCAAGTCTTTTATCTTATAGTAAAAATACTGAAACAGATCTATCATTTATAGTCAACGGTACAACGGACAAATCCAACGGGCCATTTCGGTTACGAAACTGTCCGCATTTTGTTACTGCAGCCGTCGTTCGGAAAACGACTTTTATTTTTGGAACAAATGACACCTTTTGGTGAGTTATATGTCGGACACTTCAGTGAAAATGATGCACTGTGACGCCATTTCATTAAATTTTGACGAGTGAGCGAAAGTTTGACGAAAGTTATTCCATAAATATTGAGATATGGTCAACTGAACTTTCGAAGCGAGAGTGTCGTTTCCAATTGCACGTGAGTTGTTTTCTATATACCCCGAGTAGCAAGACATCGCTCGGGGCGTATGGGTTTATACGACCCTACCATTTAACCAATCACAATCCAGATACGGAATACAAATTTGCTTGTGGGGTAATAGCAGGTCACCTTCCGACTGCTACAGCTGCACATGTAGGTTATTTCCAAACGCAGATAAGCAGGAGTTCCATCTGTTTTCGAATTCTGCCAAAATCTTATACTGGTGTGACTGGTTTTCCGCAGTTGCTGTTTCACATCCGAATGTTTCAAAGGCATTGTCTGGCAATGCAATTGTCTGGCAATCTGAAGGGGCTGCATTCATGCATTTAAGAGAGACTGAGTATGTTGTACTGTTTACAATTTCCAGTAATAGTACTGCCTTCCACAGCAATTGAAACTGGAAAACAAATCGGCCTTAAATTCGAAAGGGAAATCCGTCTCTTCCTTTATATTAATGGTAAAGGGCAGCATCCCGTCTAACCTGTAAACAGATACATCAGCAGCGTCTGGCAGGTCGATTAAGGACTTGTTTTTTGCATCCCAATAGCTTTTGTAAAGCTTCCCAATTCTTCGGCAGGAGATGGGCTTCTTGTAAGTTTTGACCGAAAATGGGAACGAAACCGGAAGCTCTTGACACCAGCTTTTCATTTCAATATTCTTCGCCCGTATGTTAAGGTGTACAACGACGCAACAGAAATTCTGATGGTGAGTTTTGATCGTTTGTTTCCGTTGGTAATTTAATGGTTTTGTATACCTATCAATGCCAATACCCTGCCAATGATTCATAATCACTCGACAAGTGATGTATATCAATTATAAAAATGAATAAATAAAAAATAAAATTAAAATAATAATAATATCATATATAAAATTAATATCATATATAAATTCCATATGGGTCAATTGTATTTGAGCGGCGTTCAGTGATTGAGAAATGGTAATGTATGGCTGAAACAGGAGTCCTGGAATGTATGGCAAGCGCGAGGAGCTCAATAGAACATCTAACCTTGAACTTGAAAATGTGTTTGCTTTCCTTTGAAGAGTAAGATTGAGAAAGCGGCTGCAAGTGCAAATAGTTATGAAATATTTGGCCCCGTGTCCTTGTGCACCCTTGATGTTATACTGCGATGTGCCTGTTCCTTCGATGACGGAATACAACAACATGGGTATGTAAGTCATAGTATTGCAAATATAATATCAAATCTCACTTTTGGTATAGACTATAATCGTAGAGTATATTTTCTCTGGACTGTCGACCGCTTCTACTCATTGGAACCAAGCTAAGTTTTTCTACGCTTTCTTGAGGGTAACACTTCAAAGGAAATAGTTTCGATTGTTAACGCAAAGAATCATTACGGACGACCGTTCGAAATTCGCAAATGAAGCCCCTTTAGGAATTACAGTGCTTATATTAACTTTAGTAACTCGTTGAACCTTCCGCCCTTTTGCCACAAATTACAAAATATCCCAACCAATCATTTTTTCCTAAACAATCACTGCGGGTGAATTGTTGATGAACTTACTGAATGGAATACACAGCCGCAAATAAGGTGATGGCCCATCAACCTTTAATGGTGATCAGACCTGGCCATCACCTTTCATAGGTAATGAGTTAGAGCCATCACCTTATAAGGCTGGTGATACTGCCTCGTCACTCTTTAAAGGTGATGACCTAAATTCACAATCAGTGCTCATCACTCTTCATTGGTGATGGCCATCATTTTCAAAGATGAATATAAAAAGAGGCGATGGCTCTAACTCATCACATTTTCGGGGTGATAGTTATTACCTGTTTTCTGGCTGTGTATCTAGTATGATATTCTGACATGAGTAGATCACCTGAAATTTAGGATGAAGAACCCCATTTCTACGAAGATGGTTTGACTTCTCTCTCTTCAGAGCTTCCCATCCATATGTAAAAGCAGTATCCCGTCTGGCCAACTTGGTGATGGATCGTGATATGTAAGTATACCCATATTTGACGAGGGAGAGGCGGACCGGGAGGGACAAGCGTAGTACGCATACGTGCTTACGTTGTCGACTTCTCCGTTCACACTTCCAATCAGCCTTGATATATCAGCTCATCGTCTTGCGTTCAAAAGAATTTATAAATAGACACAATCCAATTGAATTTCGAAACGTGCCGTATAAGTGGGAAATTGATTGGCTGTCATATTATTCTGGTCACTCCTGCCGCCATATTAGGAGGAATGACGTAATTTTACACATACGTCACTCTACACACATTCATTGGGTATGTTCTGATTGGTTCGTCTCTGGTTTGTAGATGGAATTCACACCTCGGATTGAATGCTTTCGTTGGACCGATCTAGCAAGGCTAATTTGAGGTGTGAACGAAGAAGGTTTGTGTATGAAGATGGTGTGCGCCCGTCGTTTCGGTACACTCGATCTTCCACGGACCACAACGGATTGTTGACGCGGAAATTCTTTATGGACGACGGCAGAAGATTGAATGTCGGACTGAATGTCGGATCTGACGCTTGCTGTCGCAACCGTTAGCGATTGTTGATCGTTATGCTTAGTGGTCTTTTCACGTTACGTCTGCGAACAGTGTTAGAAAATACAGGGAAACCTATAGAACGTCAACTTCTCATCCTTGCGCGGCTGAGATACTAAGGCTACGCCCGAGAATCCACCGCATTCTCGGGTCTGAATGTTAGGTGTCGACGAATACTTCCCTGTAGAGTCATATGGGTGCTTTTTGGTCGCCAGAGGTTAATTTTTCTCACCTTTTGCATATCGCTCCAATTTATATGCGTTTGATACCTGTAGTTATAGTTTCCTTATCCTGCATTGTGTGAAATGCGGAAAACCTTGGCGACGCTTTGATAGAGAGCGTGGATATTTATCATGCATTCATACGACGACTGAAAGAATGTACGTTCATGAACTCGGTAGATAAAACCTTTACCTCGATGAAGAATATTTCAGTTTCAAGTTCGACAATAGGTATGTTCTTGTCACTTATCTGATTGTTGGCACAATTGCTTCGCATGGATTATCGAACAAAATACCGAAATATGTTTACACGCTCAAGGTCTTTGACGTTTCGCAAGTCCTAAAAACAAAGATCGAAAGTTGTGCAGATCTTCCTTTCTACGTTTTTATGTCAAAGATCTTGCCTTGAACTTAAGTGTATAAATAACTTTTATGTATTTTAAGGAAGCCTTGGATGTTCGTCGATATGGTATATAAGTTAACAAACGATGGCCAGGAGTTCTTCAGACTTTGCAACTACGTACATAAGTTTGCCGAAGACATCATAGACAAGCGCAAAGAGGCATTGGTAAGACATCCAACTGACCAGTGAAAAAACCCCTCTTGGTACACATATTATTACACGTCAAGAGTCCACTCCAACATCTATCCACTACGAAATAATATATTATTTTCTATTTAAATGTATCGGATACTTTTCGTTTCCATTCTACTCTTATCTGTGAGAGAGCATCTTACCGAGTTAAGGGAATTTTTCATTTCGTTACATAACTAACTTCATTCGCCGCGTATTTCGCCCGATGTCAGCTTCCCCAAGCATTAAGTCACATGTCCGCTCCATTTAAACGAGCCAATGAAATTACTGTATTTAAATATTTTGATCTGGGAATATCAGACATGTCAGTTTCACTTGAGTGCACGAGGCACACGACTGTGGGATTCCGCGCGAGACCAAACCGAAGTTGTGTGAATTAGCGATGGTGCATGCTAATTTTTTTCTTATGAAAAATTATATTACAAACGGTCTAACATATTTGAAGGAAACAAAATCGGCGGCAGTTCACAGGGAAAAGATATGATTTCTATTTTGCGATGGAAGCACTTGGAGGCCCACCAAGGAGGTGTGTCTTCGTTCTATGAATGTGATAACGCCGATGTCGGATTTTACGGGACCGACCGCATGTGATCATTTGGGAAACGCCCTAATATATACTCATATATCACCCGTTACCGCATGGCTACGTACAGAAGTGTCTACGCATGTTCGTGCCATGCGTTCGGATGATGCGAGAGAGATGACCAAGCCGATACATTCTTTGCGGTCGTCGAAAATTACCGGTAGCTAAAAACTGGAGTTATTACCTTTTTTCCAAGGGTAAGACTTTGACAAAGCAATGCCTTCGTAATGGGTCATGGGAAATTCATAATTTCATCGTCGTAACTTCATTCGCATAAACAATAGTAATGATTCTCATATCTAATGTAATCGTCTGAATCGTCTATAGTCTGAGTCTATATATATATATATATATATAGACTAAATGATCACAGTATAAACTGCCTTTGTGTATGGTAAATATAGTACTAGAAAAAAGTCATGACAAACTCGGACTGATTGATATATATATTCACAATGCATTGTATTTATATAAGAGGGAAGACAAAGACCTGCTAACAAAGCGCCACCTGGACTTTCTCGACATCCTACTGACTGCACGTGACGAAGACAATGTCGGCTTATCCAAAGAAGATATCAGAGCGGAAGTAGACACGTTTCTCTTTGAAGGTACGGGTTTCGTTATTAATAAGTACGTAAGTATTTTTCAATTTTCAACATGTCTGGTTCAATTCTGCAGATCGCATCTGTCATAAATATTATTCCAGAATTATCAGTCCTTATACACCAGGGCTACACCGATTTTCAAGGTAAAATATCTCTCTTATTCTTATAATTAGGTCACGACACTACCGCCAGCGCCATCTCATGGTCGTTATATGCACTAGCGAAGTACCCGGATTTACAGGAAAAAGTGTATCAGGAAGTGAACAAGGTGGTTGGGCATAATGACATTTTGGACTGGTGAGTTGTTTCACTGGTTTCACTGGTTTCAGCTCATGTAGTCTCCTGATCAGATCCGGCATTTATCTGGGAAGCTGTCCTCCTTTAAGGATGTCCGTTGCTGGTAAATCAAAGTAATTACTTTCTGAATGATGTGATTTGGTGCATTCATAATTGTGTAATATGAGGAAAAAAACAAAGAAAAAATATAGGTTGGTGTGCATTTTTTAGCTGTAGCCACTGTTAAATGAACTGACCCATGCTTCATTTGATAACCCAGAAAACATAGGGAATAACCTTGGTATGGAAGCATAGCCATGAAAAAAATCATATAAATAGTATTTAACTTTTTCTTATATTCTAACTGTTTGAAGATAATCACATTGTCTATCCAAATATATCAAAATGGATTAATGTTGTTGTGCAAAATTCTCGGCTTGAAGATTTTTAAAGGAAATCCCTATCTCTTAACCTAGGAAAGGGAGATAACCTAATAGGGAAAATTGGCAAAAAACATGGATAATGGCTCCAAAATCACCAGCGGACTACCTTAACTAAGACCTTGCAAGAAGATCGCAATACCCTTCTCGTATGAAAATGTTGCTGCCTCCATCATAAGACGATAATGTTTAAAACAATAATTTTGATGAAGACAATCTTTTTGGTCATTTGGATTCTATGTGAAAGTTCTTACCGCGCGCATTTATGGTTGAAGCTATCAACGTTATTTTTAAAGATGTTTTTCCCCAAATCTGAAGAAATACTTGCTTCTCCCTTCGAATTGCAACCTGCGAAGCGTGGACTTACTCAACGAACTTTTTTTCATATCTATAGTACAGTACCTGCTTTTCCACATATGAATTGCTATACTGTCTCACCTGACTCTCTGTCTACAATGTTTTCCCGTTTTGCCGTTGATTATGGCCGAGTTCACAATGAAAAATACGATATGGGAAATTCATAATTTCATCGTCGTAACTTCATTCGCATAAACAATAGTAATGATTCTCATATCTAATGTAATCGTCTGAATCGTCTATAGGACCTGTCCGCCTGTAGACAGAAACCAATACAATTTAGTTACTGGTACAAAATAGTGATATCGTATTCCTACGAAGTAGGGTCTCATTTGCAAATTGTCCAGTAATGAGTGAGTGAGTGAGTGAGTGAGTGAGTTCATGAGGCAAAATAAGGAGAACCGTTGACATTAGAATCTTGATTTTTGGCATGAAGGTGCATTAGGGAACTGTTACCAGTAATTTCTGAGCTGACGTACTTTCAATGAAAATTTCTGTTGATTTTTGATGAAAATCACTGGCGATTCTCGCTTGGGCAGTGCCCATCTTAATATAGGCAGGATTTCAACTTGGGGTGGGGGATTTCCAAGAGTTCAGTTCGCGTCGGAGTCATAATGCCTATCCTACTTCGTAGGTCCTGTGACGTTAGTCACACTGCCATGTTCACAATTTCTACTCATTTTAATTTACATTTCTGGTCAATTATCAGGGATGGGTTGTCAGATTTACACTATACAACTTTGTTCCTGAAAGAAGTTCTGCGCATGTACAGCCCTGTGCCTGCCATCAGTAGGATCTTGTCCAACCCCATGACGATAGAGGGCGCTGAAATTGCGATCGGGACTATTATCATTATTCCAATATTTATCCTGCACCACAATCCGGATGTATGGGAGAACCCCGAGGTGAATATTCTGTTCATTAACTTGTAATCGCTTCAAACATGCTACACTCTCAGAGAAATATTCAGGGAATAGTCCTGAATAGATCGGGCTGCACATCCACAACTCAATTTCAGGGATTTGACCTGACATCCAGGGATAATTAACTGAATTTCACAAAAAGATCCCTGAATGAGAGGATTCACCCTGAAATGCAGGCAAATTTACCACCCTGGTTAGTAAGTTCCCGATACTATTCAGGTGCGTAAAACCCCCTAAAACTCAGGTAATTTAGCTTTAATTCATGGATGATATACCTGAATTTCCGGAAATTATCCCTGGATCTCAGGTAGAATCTCTGAAATTGAGTTGTGGATGTGCAGCCTGATCTCTTCAGGATTATTCCCTGAATATTTCTGAGAGTGATATGCATATGACGTATTCATCAGACGAAATCAAAGGCAAAGTTTATCTTCTTGGGTTTGCAACGTAGAAATTGGTGAATCTGTCATGATATATAGAGGAGGTCACAGAATCTGGAGAGAATCATTATGGCGCGAAAAACTTCTCACCAAAGGACAGAAAATTGTCGATATCGCCATTACAAATCTAGGGTAACTAACTGGGCATTCGCACAACGCGAGATCACGAAAGGTCACTTGTACTAATTTCCACATTCTGCCCAGGCTGAAAGTGGGTCATATCTCGGGAAAAGCACTCTTTGCGTGGAACTAAATTTTGTTCAGGGTAATTAAATATCAGGAGTCGTTCTTTAGCCCATCTGGCGATAGTCCGCGAGATTTTTTATTGATTTTACGTACAGTTGCACAAAATATCAACTGTTTTCTTAGCCACAACTGTTCCTTTCAATAATGCCTTCGAATTAGGCAATGGTGCCCGGCTGACCCGCAAAGCACTGTACCCGTGAGTGCTGCTTGCGGAAGCTATCTTCAGCTTCACGCTTGTCGATTTTATTAAAGTCTCCGACGCTGGTGATCAGCGGTACACGAGCCGTTTTCACATCGACCCTGACCTTCCCCATGTTACGGTAGATGCCATATTGTGTAACTGCGCATGCGTAGTGGCCCAAATACACGCAATATGGCGTCTACCGTAACATGGGAAAGGTCAGGGTCGATGTGAAAACGGCTCGTGTACCGCTGATCACCAGCGCCGGAAAATTTAATAAAAGCGACAAGCGTGGAAAAGAAGGAATTAGCTTCCCGAAAATAACAGGTAAGGAGCATCAAAATGAACTTTTATACGGTACGGGTTATAGCACACGGAGATCAATGAACGCCATTTGTGACTATCATCCGAAGGCATTATTAATAGGAACAGTTGTGACTACTGTTTTCCAACACTCGCCCTATCTCTCAAATGTTAAAAACTTCGGATTCGGTACAAAGAGGAAGTTCACGAAAAGCAGCGCAGTTGCAAAATATTGAAATGACGACAGAGTCTATTGCTTTGGCAAGATGAGCATCGGATTTAGAAAATGTAAATTACTCTCGTCGAAGCCGGGAAGATATTATTTATCCCAATTATAAAAAATTTGCATGTTGTCTCAGATTAGGAGTTCTAAACACCTAATGTTATTGTATATATTGTTTCCAGGAGTTCCGACCTGAGAGGTTCGCAGAAGACGCTTTCAAGTCACGTGATCCATACTCATTTGTTCCCTTTTCTGCGGGACCAAGGTATGTACATGTACTTGTAGGTTTCCAGTTTCTGATGTGAAAGGCTCACCTGTCCCCGACAGCATACCCCCGCTCCATGTGCTGTATCAATCCAATAGTAAAGATTTTTGACAGTTGAGCCAAGGAGACTGGTTCTCGGTAATATAGTGGTAGTAGTGGTAGTAAAAAAGAATTTCCGCGTCAATAATCGAAAGATCCAAAATAATAAAAAGTCAGATGTGACAAACTATACCGATGCTCTTGCTTATGTAATTGCCCATTTTAATCATTTCCGTTTCATCATACTGTCTACCTCTCACCGCTAGATACTGCAGATGGGCGTTACAGTTGTGGCAAGAGAGAGAATTAAGGTTTAATGTCACGCTCAGCAATATTTCAGCTACATGTATGTAGCGACGATCAAACACAATTCCAAGTACTCAAGCCAATAACTTAGTACTCCAACGCATTAAAATATACACACATTAAAACTGCAACAAACCGATTTCTATCAAATAACCCAAGATGCAATCCTCCCTCACCCGACCAAAAAGATCTTCCAAAGTAGTCCCTCGATAAAAAGTATCTCTTACAATCTTAAAATCTATGCATTCGATAAGAATATGTTTCACTGTGAGATCTTCATGGCATGAAATACACCTTGGGACTGGCTCTTTTTTTAGTAAATGTTCGTGAGTTAATCGTATATGACCGATTCTATATCGCCTGACCATGGTTTGATCGAAACGTTTTTGGCCATTCAGATGAGTATATCCTACAGTTTTTTGAACTCATGAAGTTAGTTATTATTCACAGCATCCCAAAAAGATTGAAACAGCCGTCTCACATAAGTACAGATAGAGGGTCTGAAATCGCTGTATGGGATTCCAACAGGATCCACCTCATCATCTAGGGCTGCCTTAGCCATCCTATCAGACTCAGTATTACCTTTGATGCCAACGTGACTAGGCAACCAACAGAACACAATATCAATCTGTTGATCAAATCTACAGGCAAAGGGTTACTATACTGTATGTATTATTTCGCTATGAAAAAATATCGCAACCTAGGTCATTTTTCGTAGTAAAACACACCATTTCCTAAACTAGGAGTGTATTCCCGTTGTTTTTGTATTCTTCTTTATTATTTCAGAAACTGTATCGGCCAAAATTTTGCCATGAACGAAGAAAAGGTTGTCATTTCTCGTATCGTGAACAGGTACAAACTAGCTTTGACGTAACCAACTTTGGATGTGAAAGTTGCTTTGTTTAGAATAATATTTATGATATGTTTATCAAGAAGTTGGTTATGTTAGTAACTGTTGAACTTCATGGGATCTATTCCGAGTTTTTCCTCACACCATCGTGGGATCCAAGCTTTCGATGTTTAAGGCTTAGATCATCTCCATACAACAAATGGGATACTACGCATAGCTTTTGCAGTTGCATTGTATCAGCCTTGATGGCCAAATCCATTCATGTTGGAGGCACATACTTCTAGAACCAGAACCCACCCAAACTGCCGAGTGATGTGCTGATTATCGGAGATTTTGTCAATCGATGGCACCCCGGGGGTAGAGCACATTTCGGTTTAGATTCAAATCGATGCAAGGTCGAGATTATCTCCCCGATTGCCACTTAATCCGTTACACTGAAGGCGATCAGGTCATTCACGCTAGGCATATTCAACAGGTGGCTAAAATTGACGACATTGGGAGACTTAAAACTAAAGACTCCACAGGAAAGCCTCTCTTAGCACCGCACATTCAGACCAGAATACGGAGATGATTCTAGGACGTAGCCTTGGTATCTCAGCCGCTCTTTCATTGCACGGGAGCTGTGATGCCAGATCAGCTCAAATGAATAACTCATCTGGTGTTAATGGACAAGGCTATTCTGAAGACACTGTATAGTATTTTACACGTTAGACAGTTTAACTTTCTATTCTTTTGAACTAATTCGCTCATAATCTGTTATGAGGAATGGAGGGATTAGTTACTTGTGTTGTTTATATCACTTTTTATCCTCGTTAATTGATATTTTGTTTTATGCTTCAGGTTCAGGATTGAGATTGACCCTGATCACGAGGTTGTCATGTTTCCCGAGGTAGTCATGCGAGCCAAACATGGCATCAAACTGAAGTTCACAGTCCGAAAATAATCAGTGAAATTTGTAGACCCGCCGATGATCTCATATAAGACAATTTAATACTGGAAATCTCTAAATGGTAATCTGAGGATCTAGATAAATTTCCGGATGTTTGCGTGTTGACTGCTGCCTCCGTAGTAAATTTGATCCATTCCAGTAAATATGCTGTCTTGCCAGTCGTGAAAAATACCAAAAATGAGGAGGTGATGCCAACAAACATGCTGGATACCCGGTCGTGAAAAGTGCCAAGATTAAGAGGAGGTAATGACATTCATCTGCAAAGGCGAAGCTGTGGTGGTCAAATTACAACGCATATAAGGGAAGTGGGAAGAGGTGCCGGCATACTGACAGAGCCACATGACTTCACAGTATAGTCTTCTGGTTAACCTATTCTAAAGCACATACCAAGAATCTAACGATTCGTGATATGTGTTGTATCTCAGGTACGCTTTTATTGTACCTGTTCATGTGGCAACTCGGATGATATGACAACACGGCCCCTAGCACCGGCATAAGCGGTATTAGATACAAATCTAGAGAGCTATGATGGAAATGCTCTGACAACTCGTATATTGGTAATTGGTGAGCTGGGTCGCTGTGACAACTCGTACACTGGGGATTGGGGGAGCTGTATCGTCGTCAGATGAAAATGACGGCATTTAACACAAGACTAGTCTGTAAGGCCCGATGTCGACCCAGCATCAACTTCCCACAATGCCAACATATATCAAAGACCAAAATCATATGGTCTAAACAACCACTGCTCTGAGCGGGACTGAATTACACCGAATAGTTCACTTTGATTGAAATAATCGATCAAAAATAGAAACATGTATCAATACCAAAGTGTAGTATTACGTCAATCAAATAAAATTCATTTGTGGTCATCTGCAACGGGGCCATGTTGTTGAAGTAAATGAACTCTCCCATCATGCTGTTGATTGTTGTTCAAACAATTGTCGGTCGGTAAATTATATCCAGCTCTACATGAAAATGTCTACAGATAGTATCTCATATTCCTCTGACCAGGAAGAATGTTGTCTCGCCATGAATCGTTGCCGGTCGCGAGGTGTGAGGCAGAAATATCGATCGGCTTTGGTATGAATCACGATAGTTGCACTTTGTTCAAATGTCCCAGCATTTTGAATAATCAACCAAGAAGTTATTCTGGGAAAGTACAGAAAAACTATATTTTACATCAAGGGAGAAATATGTTTATCTTTTCTCCAGGTAAACCGTTAGTCTCGTTATTTAAACAATATTTGTTTTTATGTAGAACAATCAAATGATGGATAACAAATGTACCACTAGAACAAAGAATGAGTGAGATTTAGCACCCTTATCTAATAAGGCTATATGAATAGTTTTCACTGTCAGGGGACATTACTCCCTGCAACGTTATGTGTTGGCTTTAGGAGATGGTGAATGGTGTTATTCTGGTCGCTGTTTCATTTAGATTACGCTTTGTGATGAATGTCTTATTTCCATGTAACGTGCATAAGCCAGTCTATTGCGAAGATACATTTGGATATTATAGAGCTGAAATCTGTCACTGCATACCTACCCTTCGTGGTAAGTGTGATTTTTAACATGGGCGGTGGGTACGAAATTTCGGCAGGCGACATTTCGGCATCTTTTCTTTACATGCGAGAGAGAGAGAGAAAGAGAGAGATAGAGAGAGGGGGGGAGAGAGAGAGATAAAGACAGAGTGAAGTAAGGTAGTTAACGTCGCGTTCAGCAATATTTCAGCTATATAAAGCGATGATAAAAAAAAATCCAGGAAAAACAAGTTAATAATCCAGCGATCCAGAAGTATAAACAAACCAACACACCAAAAAACATGTACATACATTAAAATATACTAGGGAGATCCCGTGCCATTTCTACACTACTCATCGCGCACTACTCATCACGCATGCGCAGTCGACCCATTCTACTGTAGGGTGCAAGCCTGGCCCATGGAATCTCAGGAAGTGAAAGCCCCAGGTCTCTCGCCCCAACTTATCCCGCGCCACACCTATGCGACCCGCGCTCGCGCACTACTCATCGCGCATGCGCAGTCTACCCATTCTACTGTAGGGTGCAAGCCTCGCCCATGGAATCTCAGGTAGTGAAAACCCCAGGTGTCTCGCCCCTACCCTATCCCGCGCTCGCGCACTACTCATCGCGCATGCGCAGTCGACCCATTCTACTGTAGGGTGCAAGCCTGGCCCATGGAATCTCAGGTAGCGAAAACCCCAGGTCTCTCGCCCCACCCTATCCCGAGCCACACCTACGCGGCCCGCTGTGCAGTGAGTAAAGCGGAGTAGGAGGGGGAGGAGTAGGAGGAGGAGTCGGAGTAGGACACGCCACGGATTATACTAGGTAGATATTCCGATACCCCCACTATCATAATAGTCTCACGAGACTTCCTTCTATAGAAGGATAGAAGGAAGTCTCGCGAGACTAGAATGATCTATGACGAGAAGTCTCTGAAGTAAGTGGTAGGCGGCGTATCATTTTCATGTATCTCTATCCGGCGTTTCACGCTTCACTGTTTTCGAAGCTTCAACTATATGCTCAATAACGTAAGACAAATGACATGACAGATTATCGCGGCGATTTCAATGTTATTATATGTGTATATGGCCATGAAAGAAGTTAGCCAGAAACGTTTCAATCAAGCCATGATTAGACGATGTAGATATAGAATCGGCCATACACGATTAATTCACGAGCATCTGCTGAAAAAAAGAGTCAGTCCCAAGGTGTATTCCATGCCACGAAGATCTCACGGTGAAACATATTCTTATCGACTGTATACACTGTTAAAAAGGGTGCTGTAATTTTACAGCAAAAAGTGCTGGCAAAAAGGGTACCAGCGGTTTTCACTGTATTTTTACAGGATGTCCCGATCTGTTTATCTGTATTTCTACAGCATATGTTGTAATTTTACAACAGTGGTAGTATTGCATAATTACAACAAAAAATACCGTTAAATCAACAGAAATAACTGTACGAATCCATGGTCAGCAGAAAGTCCATTGGCCTATAGCATTTGAAGAAGTCAAGTTCCCTGGTGTCTCCCTTTCAAGAGAGTAGAGAAGAAAATTCCCAGAACGTAATGGTTCGGTTAAATATATATTTATATTCAGCACCACCGATAATATAAGAGCAAACACATTTCTTTCTATCATCCGTCCTGCACATCAGCTTTGTGAAAGGGTGAAACGAGGCTAAGTTGGTCTTTGAACATGTACATTAATTCCAACGACCACCCCGAGGATTGAACCTTGGCAGGCAAACTCATTATTCCTCCTTGCACATTTTAGATAAATTATACCTGAAGTTTTCTGTGTATTATAGATGTAAAGATCTGGAAAGGTATACGAAATATACCTCGAAAATAATGAACGATATTTCTACTGAATGTAAATATACACTAATAATCTTACTGTAATTTTACACCCGGATAATGTTACAATACAACGTTGTTGCCCTTTACTCCAATTAATACTGTAGTTTATCCAGAAGATGCAAACCTACACTGGTTGTCAGTATTGCTACAGATATGAACTGTAAAATAGCAGTTGGCACTGATGCACCTATTTAACAGTAAATTCCATCACATTTTACAATACCTTCTACTGTAACTTTACAAATATTTTTAACAGTGTAGATTTTAAGATTGTAACTTTTATCGAGCAGCTACTCTGGAAGATCTTTTTAGTCGAGTAAGTGAGTGAGTGAATAGAATTTAACGTCGCTTTCAACAATATATTTCAGCTATATCACGACGAACGAACTAAGCACCACCCAGCCCAGTTGTGTTCCTGCTACTTCAAAGAAGAAATCTTTGAAGCAGCATGGAACCAGACACCCTCCATCCACCCTATAAAACACTGAGGATAGCGCACAAGACACAGACAGGACGCTTACATGGTGCAATAAAGACAAGTGATAATACAGTGCTAGACATCACATTATTAAGTTCATGTTGCTTCTCAGCAAAATGCATTGAAGCAACAGGAACCTGAAC